>CAUJNA010002068.1:837500-890000 GCA_963377175.1 Effrenium voratum | reverse complement strand
ATTTCAGACCTGTTTGACAAGGCTCCTCAAGCAGAAATCCAGGGAGTCCACAGCGTGACACCTCACAGCCCAAGGCATGTGAAGAGATGTGCGGACCCCAGTGTGGAAAACCCTTCGCTCGCTTGATGAAACTTGATCTACGAGGCTCTTGGTTTTGCCCCCGGTTCGGCTGTGCCCCGAAAATTTGGCTGCATGAGGGATTCGCTTTTCAACTTGTTTGCACGACCCCTTGTTTTCCAGATCGAGCATCAGAACAGGCCCTGCACAGGCGATGATCTGAACTTTGGGGCCTGGTGATCCAAGCTGCGCATCGGGGATGACTTGATTCATGTGAATTTTCTTGTCAGGACTGCTTCCTTTCAATGTAACAAGAGAGGAGCCCGCGTTGATGATCCAAGGTCAAGCAAGAGAAGCCCTTGAGAAGTCACAAGGCCCAGGTTCCAGGTTCCATTCTGCAATTTTTTTTGGGTCGTTGCAAGAGAAATCGCGCTTCCCAAGGTTTTCAAGGTTTCCAATTTGCTTCTGCCAGGTTTCCCTAGTTCCCAGGAGCGCTCGGAGGGGGGACTTAGCAAGTTTTTGGGGGGAGAAGTGCGCGCCGTGGCGCAAGCCAATGACCCAGGCATCCGGCAGCTCGGGTTGCCCCAGTTCGAGGTCATCGACACCAGGGCCTGCAGGCAGAACGGAAAATGGGGGGGTCTCAAGGGGGTGAGGTGTGTGTGTGTGTGTGTGTGTGTGTGGAAAGGCATTGCTCAAAAGAAGGGGCCAGATTCGCCGAGGTTCCGCAAGTCAAGGATCCGGATTGTGAATCCTGAGCTCTGGTTCTGTGCACCTAGATCATGCGGAATGTGCTCGTGAGGCCCGCGCCAGGCCTGGCCTTTTTGACAGTCTGTTGAGGCTCATTTGTTCCTTGTCCAGTGCCAGAGACCACTTGGAAAGCGACGTGGATTCGGATGGCAATGTGGTGACATCGCTTGTGCACGCAAAACAGAGTTGGTGGGTTCCCTTCATCAGCACAGCTTTTCCGTGGTTTCGGACTTGGTGAGTGATATAGCGTCAGTGTGCAGCTTGGGAAGAAAACCATTTGTGGGCTATGTACTGTTCTGATGAGTTCAGCTTGTGACTCGGGCAAACAAAATGCGCTTTTCGAACGCCACAACGCTGCGGGCCGGTTTCCGGGGGTCAGACATGAGACACATAGGCCAACCCGTATAGCTTGGCCGGTTCCTTTGAGGGTTGCCATGGGGCCATGGTGTGATCGAGATCGAGGGGTGACTTTCAACAGAAGGCGGTCAAACACTTATAACGTCCGTTGCATTTGACTCTCTTTTGTTTATCTCTCTTGGTTTCCCTTGGGTGTCCCCTTCCGCTTGGTTTTCTTGTGGTGTGTCCCCTTGGTCTCTTTCTGGCTCCCGGCCGTTCTTGCCGCCGGGCCCTCAAAGCCATGAGAACAACCAGGACCCAAAGAGGGCTTTTTGCGAGGCCACACTGAAACCACAGGGAAATCAAACAAGAAGCCAATCGAGCTCGAAGTAAACTAGGTCCCCCAGCGCCCTTTCTCACCCCTTTTGTTGGGGGAGGGTTCCCCTAAAATAGACTACAGAAAAAAAAGGGTACCCTTATTCTAACCTCTCTACTGGACGACCTGGGAAGGCTGAAAGAACATGCTGGCCAGGCTGGAGACGAAGCACAGCCCCAGCAGCTTCCAGGTCGCCATGAAGGAAGCAGGTGTGCATCGGTGCCCCGGCAGCACCATGCGAAGTGTCCAGAAGTTTCTTCAGAAAAAAGTTTCCGATCGGCGGAAAGTTGTGTGAAGATTGATTCAGTCGCCGACCAAACGGCTTTGGCGAATCCGGAGATGGTTTCTCCGGAGATGGGCATGCTTTGATCGCCCCTGAAAAAAATAGATCATGACCAGCCTCGATTCTTGAGCAGTCAGAAGGTAAATTGTCACAAAGCAGGCAAAATCCCTATTGATGCTTTTCAGTGCCTTGACAGCCCAAATCTCGCAAAGCTGTGGCGTTGCAGGCCTGAGTGCTGTATCCTCTGCGACGACAGCACCTTGGTGGAGCAACATTTGTGCATGCGGGGCGGAGCTTGATATCAGGTAATATTTGTTGGAATGAGGATCCCTCATGGTCAAAAGGACATTCATCATTTTGGGGTCACTCTTGGACACTCTCTCGTGTTTTTCCCTTCGAACAGGCTAAAGTGGCCGACGTCAAAGCGCAACCTTGGAACTGAAGGAACGGTTTTGTTTGGGTGACTGTGGTTTGCAACTCAGGTGTGCCACAGTCGACCATGACCCACACCGAAGATCGGAGTTTAGACCACGCCATTGCAGCGGCCAGGGCAAGATGTCTTTCTCTATACTATATATATATATAAAGACGAATTGGTTTGCAGCGTGCCTTTGCCGAGAGTGGCAACACACCCAAACCCAACGAGTCAACCCACCTCCGGCCTTCCACGTTTGGGCGCCCTTCGCCGGCCTTCGAGGCGTGAAGAACATCCGGGCCGCCAAAGCCATGGACTGGCGCACGGTGCTGGTGGGCCTCCGCTGCCGCGAGAGACGGAAGGAGATCTGCTGCGAGGAGCTCTCAAAACGGGCTATGGAGGGGGGGGTGGGGGGGCTTGGGGGGGGGAGTGCATGATCTTCCCTCTTACCCGGGGGGTGGTTACATGATCTTCCCTCTTTACCCGGAGAGGGGGGGGGAAGGGCTGGGGGCTGGAAGGGAAGGTGGAGACTGGAGACTTGGGCGCTGTGGGGTGATGTTTGGAGTGGATGCACGTGGGCCCTTTTCATGCTCTGTGCTGTATGCAGCTTGGGTCGCCCGAGTGCTTTGTTCGCCAAAGGGAGACGCAGTCACAGGCTGATTGGGGGATCGCTTGATGCAGCATGCGGATGTGGAAAGCCGTTCTTGAGGAATCGTGTTCGAGGAAATCTGAGGGACCTTTTTGCCCTCGACAAGCCAACTCATGTTGACCGATCCACTGCCGGCTGTGAAGAAAGGGAGGGGATCCCGAAGTATGGTCGTGGCAAGCTGAGCATTGCTGCCTTGCTCCTTGTTTGACGTGTCTCCTGTGAAGCCAGCCTTCGCTCCTTTTTATATTTTTTTCAGCAGGAAGCGGACTTCCACATCCGCGGCCAGACAGCAAATGGGCGGATAGGTGATGGTGCGGTTAGGCATCCGGAGGATTCCAGGGAGCGAGTTGCAGAGGTATTGGCGTGAATGATGCATGCCCGCTTTGAGAGGTCTCCCACGCAGGAGAAATCCCACCGTCTGTTTTTTGCACTGCCCTTTGCGCGTAGGGTGATAGGTGCAAGAATCAAGCTCCCCAAATAGAAAGTGGTCGGTTTCGCGCACATTGCGAGCCAAGGCACTATCCACCAGCTGCCGGCTGTGATGCCGGAGCTGTTTCTTTGGGAGTCGGAGGCCAGCGACGGGGCAGTTAGGAGCCAAAAAGGCGGATCCCAGGGTCGGAAGCTCCAGTGGCGCGGGCAGGGAAAAGCACTGGAGGGGGATTAGGCAAGCTTTTTGCCATGATTGTTGCCGCATCTGAAAGGAAACGGCGAGAAGATCGTAGTCATGGCGAGGCACAGCGGTTGTGTTCTTGGATCACATCCACGGCACTGAGGTGTTGTGTCATGCTCTGAAAGCGCGCCTGGATCCCTCTCTGCAGGTTTCGGATTGGAGTGGCAGAGTCTTGTTTGCTTCAACTCTATACAGTCTTGGAGCATGTGACTGAAATCATTAGTTTGAAGCAGTGCTCTTGTAGGAATCTGCGATTTTGGCTTGGTCATTACGCGTTTCTTCAACTGCTTGTGACTGGCTTGCGGAAGCAGGGACTGGCGGGAGGATCATACGAAGCCATTTGGCCCAAATACGTCCGCAAGGGGGAAAAAGGTGCCGCCTACAGACATGCGAGAGCATTTTGAGTGTTCTACCTCAACACAATCCTCCAAGAATTTCAGCAGCAGTGGACAAGACACATGACGAAACCAAGATTGACCAGAGCACACCGCAACACACACACACACCCACATACCACCAGCACAAACACAAACACAAACACAACTAGACACAAACACAAAACGGCACAGAGGCAGACGCACGCAGCAACAAACAGCCACACGCAGCACACGCATGAAGAAAAGCAGGCTAAAGCAGCGTATTCGTGAACTCATGCATGTCTTCCGCCCCAAAGAAGGAACCACACACTGGACTGGGACAGTTAGAGGGGAGGATCGCATGAATGGAGAGCTCACTCTGGGTGCGCAGGGCCTGGCGGCCCTGTGGATGACCTCCTCTCAGATCCTAGGCATGCTGGGGGCCTTTTCTCCCTGCCGAGGAGCATGAGGCTTTGATTCCATTCGTGTGTGAAAACCTGGGACCGGCCACTTAATTAAAAGGAAGCCAGCGTGATACATTTTGACACATTCTCATGTTAGATCCTCCGAAAATATGTTAACTGCGGCAAGCGACAAAACTTCTGCGGCTGCACTCTGTGGAAATTGTGTGTGGGTTTGTCGGAGCGCCATTTTGGCCGTTATTTGAAAAGAGACGCACTCATTTTGCTGCAATGAGCACAATATCCGGGGTGACTTGGATCAGGTTTCAGCCAAGCTCGGCTGGCAGAGAGCAGACTCTACAGCAAGAAGTGCTTCTTGCCCGTAATCTTTAGGCCGGTTGTCTCGAGCATTGATTGCTCTTACGAGATTTCGACATCATTCGAAACGACGTTGGTCTCGTTTTTATCGGAGGTTGCTTAGGCTAGTGACTGCATTTGGGCACAGATCCCTTGGATTGATGCCTTTTGGAAAGCACAGAAAGGCATGGATGAGCCGCCCTTGCTGCCTTGCAGGCCGCGCTCATCCCGAAAGTGCGATCTCTGGCTTCACCCAGCGGCCAGAGGACAGGGGCCAGTGACGATATGGTCGCTCTTGGGCTTCGTTGGTGGCTGTGGATGTTGAAGTGGCTGCTGTCATCGCCATTGCTCTATGGTCAGCGTCGTAATTTGTACACGTGATCGCGAAAGTCATTGTTGCATGTTATCATTTGCTGGTGGTGATTCTCGGTGCTGGTCGGCGCGGTCGTGTTGGTCGATCAGGTCACCGTGGGCGTGGTTGTTCCGGTTGTTCTGATTGTTCTGGTTGTTCGCAGTATTGTTGTGGTCGTGCGGCAGGGGAGCGGAAGTGAGCGGTACTGACGCGACACCCCTTTTCTGACGAACTGTGGTGAACACGCCATTAAACACTAGAATAAATATATTTTTGAACTGACTTGACAGTGGCTCGATCATTGTGTCCTTGTTTGGCACCCTGGTAAATGGAAACACAGACTAAAACCTTCGCTTTGTCCTAGCCCTTGCATTTTGAACCATACCCATTTGGGGTTGTTGCTTTTCCCCCCCCCTCCCCCCCCAAAAAAAAAAGCAAGAAGAAGAGGAAAAGACCAACGTGTCTTTCGGTTTGTTTTCCTTTAACACCACAAATGCATTGGGGGCACCTGCACCGCCCATTTTGAGCTGGCGGCTTTTTGCCACTCAGAGGTGCCCATTGAGCTGCTGCTGCTGAGCACCGGCTGTCAGATCGCAGGAGCCGGGAGCGCGGGGCCGGGAGAACGCCCGGGAAACTGGGAGGCTTAGGGGGGGAAAGGGAAAAAAACCGGGAAGTTCGGAGGCTTGGCAAGAAAAAAGGACACTTTGGGAAAGAGAAACCCAAGGAAGCTCCACCACCCACCCACCCACTCACCCGCCCACCCGCCCGCCCACCCGCCCCCCCCACCCACCCACCTACCCACCCATCCATCCGCTCACCATCCATGCACCCATCCGCCCAGCCTTTGGGAAAAAAAGCGATGCTGGCTGTGGGTCAAAACCAGTGGCTCCACCCATTTTAGAACCTAATTGGGATGTTCACTGCGGGTACAGGATTTTGACCCACAGCTGGAGCCGACTTGCACTCAGCTCCGATTCGGTTTCAGGTGGCCCAACTCCGGCGCTGTGGGCCTGTGGCTGCTGCTTCTGCTGCACAGCGCTGGCGCTGGCGCTCCAAGGATACGCCTGGAGGCGGCGTTGCGGCTTCGGTTCTTTGATTTCGGGTTCGATGGTGGGGATTGGACCGACCCCCCCCTTTTTGGGGGTGAGTTTTTAGGCACACCAAGAGGAAAACCACTATTATTATTTTTGTCAAAGGGGTGAACAAAGCCGCACCATTTTGGGCTATTTTGAGAAACACCCCTTTGGAGCCGTGAAAGGAGGCCGCTGAAGGGTGATTTCTTGTCGCAGGCTTGGGGTATTCTTGTGATACCCGAGTACTGAAGCCAAATCCCGAACAGGAGGCTTTCAGCCGGGTGCTTTTCGAATGCCGTGACATCCAGTGCCTGGAGCTGCCAGCTGCTGCTGCGGCCCTGGTGGGACCCGGAGCGGAGCGGAGTGGAGCGGAGTGGGTTGATGTTTTCGCGGTGAAAAGGGCAGGCAAATACATAGGTGAGCGGCTCAGCTTGTGTTGTGACATAGGTGAATCGTAGGTGTTGTAAATTGAAAACGAGAGCAAGGCAGTGCTGGCGCCGCGATCAAGGCTTCAACCAAGCCTCCTACCCCAAGAGTCAGCTTGAAATATCTGGGGACTCATTGGAATCTTTTGTTTGGTGGCACCATCACTGGGGACTGGCCAGATCTCGCACAGGTTATGCATTGAAACTCAATGGGTTTTGCCACAAACTCTCCTGACCTTTCCACCTCCGGGCGCATCGATGCAGCGATCCGCCCGGCGACGAGGAGGGCTGCCCGGTGCCGGGGGCGCCCCTGGCCTCCGCGCTGCTGGCGGGGAGCCTCTGCTCCTGGCTGCCCTTGCGGCGCCTGAGCCGCCCCAAGTGGCGCCTCGGCTTCGGGGGATGGGGCCTGGGTTTCGGGGGATTGCGAAGGAGGGGGGACCTTTTTTCCCCGGCATCTGAAAAGGACCAAGAAGTCCTCCCCCCCACGACGACAGAACCTAATATCCTGGACGCCCCATGATGCTAAACTCATCCAACATCCAACATCCGATCCAGGACAGCCCTCTCCGCGCCAGCCCACAACCCTCCGCGCCACGCGCGTGCGCGCGTCCGTCCCACCTGCCCCGACGCCTTGTAGTCCCAAGCTTGCAGCGCTTCCTTCATTTCCCTTGTTTGGTACCTCCGAAAGTGGCAGTTTCGATGGAAACCACTAGCAACTGGCAACTACCCCTTTTTTAGCATGTCTCGCTTCTCCTTCGAGGCTGCTGGCGGTGTGGGTCTCAGCTGCGGCGCCGCAGCTTTGGGCGGCGACCCGCCAGGTGGGGGGGGGGGAGAGGCGCTAGTGCGGGGGAGGGAGGTGTTTCCGCACTCATGGTGAAGGGACACATTGCAGGCGGGAGCATCCAGTTTGAAGAGCTTGGCTTACCCTGGGTTTGGTTGAAATGGTGCTTTTTGCCGTGTTGCCGTGGACGGCAAGGAACGGAGACAACTTACGCACTCTGGCAAAGTCAACCCGGCCTGTGTTTTGGGGAGGTGGTTAAATGATTGACGAAGTCATGTCACCTACCACTTTAATTCTTCTCCCTGCAGAAGCCACGGGCCACTGTTTCGGTATGGTTTCGAATCATCCCTTCAAGCCAAGTCGCTTGATGGGAGCCTAGGATTGGTGAAGCATCGTTTAGACGACGATGCTTTGGCACGTGCAGGTTTAGTCCCCTAGTGAGGTAGGAGGAGGAGTTTTTGTTTTCGCGCTAGGGCTGGTTTTTCTTAGATCGGTTTGAGGTCGATTTAGGCTGGGCAAAGGGCTGACATCCAGGCTGCTGTTGGGCGGCTTAAGGATTGCTTTAGGGTGTGGTAAGTGAGTGGTTAAGTGAGCAACTCACGTAGCCACATCCCTAAAAGCAACCCAGCACCCAACACAAATCAGTTCCAAGCCAACCCCAAGCGCACCCAAAGTAAAGCCTACACCCGCCCAACAGCAGCCTGGTCAGCCCTTCGCTGAGCCTAGATTAAACACAAAGCAACCAAATGCCAGCCCTTATGATAGACACCCCCTAAATTGAACTCGCCCAACCAACTCGCAGCTGCCACCCAATCAGAGCCAACATGCAAGCCCCAAGTGAGGCCTGTGATGCTGGGGATGCCGCAAATTTGCCATTACAACAAACCAGCGCGAGCTGAAAACGAAAGGCCCTCGGTGGACGGCGTTTACCTTCACCCCATGAAGCTGTCAGTTGACTCCTGCACCTTGACTTGCTTGGTAGGAGCATCCATCCATGGCGCAAGGTTCAACTTGGCTGTGCTTGGGAGCTAGCTAAAACGACGCGGACTTCCTGGGGGTGATTTACAGCCCAGTTGGGGTTGTCCATTTTTTCCAAACGCATCTTTTGAGCTTTCTGGGACACGAGGAAGGGGCCTCTCTGTGTTGACCCGTCCCTTGAGTCAGGTGGATTCCACCTGGCTGTGGCCGGCCGCGCTTTTGGTGGATCTTCTGCTGGGCGTGGGGGCCCGGCCAAAAGGCGAGTTGCACATGGGCTTCGCTGTTGGTTGGACCCCCAACATAGATGAAGGTTAGTAAGGGACAATCCCAACCAGTGGGTGCAGCCGCCCTCTCAAAATTCTTTACATGGTTTGGGGTAGACCATTGTACCAGGTTTTGAGTGTGACTCACATGGATTTTGGGTTTTCCATTTAGTTTCCTGTAAAATGCCACCAAAAAAGAGGGGTACCTTGAAACACACCCACTTGTCATTTTGGTTGCATCTCCTTGGATGTGCAACACAAAGGGATGGGTCACACGGACATGGGAGACACCACAAAAACAATCTGGGGGCGAAGCTGCAGTCACGAATGTGTGAGGCGCTTGTGTCTCCACTGCAGCCGAGAAGCAATCACCAAGCTGGCGGGCAGGCGGCGATTCGGGATTTGGCGTGTGTATCACACAAGCTTCAGGAGGTCCAGGTGTTGTGAAAGAAGATGCGTTTGGTCCAGGGACCGGGTGCGTTCCTTTCCTGCATGAAGTATCTCTGAGCTTCCTGGTATTCTTGGGTACTGGTATGGATCCCTCACTGGAGCAGGATGCGTATAAGGAAGCCAGAATTTTGAGTAAACCAACGCCCTGCATTTGAAGCATCAGAACAAAGGCACACCTGGAGCCTGAAAGAGGGCGAAGGAAGAGCTCTTTCCAAGCTCTGGGTTTCCTACCCGTTCGCTTTGGAGACAAAGGTGCACACTTTTGGGGATTTGGTGAGAGGTTTGGGCATTCGGGCTTTGTCTCCGAGTGGGCGAGCCTTAAACAAAAACGGGGTTTCCCCCACTTTTTTTTTGGGCGACCAACCAAAAATTACGGCGGTCAACTTTTGGTTTAGTTTGAGACCTGGCCCAAAAAATGGAGTGCCCTCAAAATGAGACGCCCCCACTTGGAGCGCGAGGCGCTCTGGCAGACCTGCTGGCTCTGGCGCTGGTGGTTGTGCTGCTCGCGGAGCCGCCGGTCCCAGAGCCGCCTGGAGAACATGGCGGGGCGCTTGAAAGGGAAGCCAAAAGGAAAGCCACTTTGGGTGGCACCCTACAAAAAGGCAGACCCGAATGGAAAAAAAGGGGTGGCTTTAAGTGTAACACCAAAGCACACGCGCCTTTGGAGGATTCCCCAGTTTTGAGATATAGGGTTTGTTTTGTGACAGTCGTGTTTTTGTGGGAGTAGTGGTTGGAAGCTTCAAGCGAAAGCCGCGTTCAGCGCTCAGGCTTTGATTCCATTAGTTAGGAGGTTGGCGTTTGCCATTCTTTTTGTTCGTTGCAAGTGGGCAATGCAGTTAAATCCACTAAGCAGATCGCCCTTTGCTGTTGGTGGTTTGGATTTGGTTGTTTGGATTTTGAAGAGCCCATTCCTGTTGAGGCCTGAAAGGGGCATTTCTTTGCTGGGCTTGTGGCTTGTCACTCAGTTTGTGGCAGGACATGTTTGATAATGCGTCAAAATCAATGCCCCCGGTTGTGCACAATCGGAAATGAGGTGTCCAAAACAGTTGTTCATAGAATGCAACATGTTTTTTTTTGAGGGGAGCTTGCTTCCAGAGGGGTGAACAATTGTCCTGAGCAATGGCTCAGCTACTGTTAGTGAGTTTGAGCAGAAGATGGAAGCTTCCAAGCTCAAGAAAAGTTGCACCGCGGCGGTTCTTTGTGTAGTTTTTGCTCATCCCAGAGCTGAGTGAGCAGCAGTCTCGGACATGGCAACCAATGACCATTGTTTTGTTTTCTGTATTTGTCAAGCATGTCCTGCAACGAGGTTGCTAAAGACAAGTGGGCGCATGATGCCTGGAGTGAGGGAGCTCTTACAAGGTTAGTAAATGCCTCACGACTGAATCTCTTAGCCATTCTGGTAGCACATCTTGACACATTTCAATACCACCAGTGTTGCGGTTTTGTCAAATGTGGAGTGCCCATTTCTTTTTTTGGTTTGAAGTCCCTGAACCACCGTGTTTTGACCCTTGACACCTTGGCGCCGGGGTTGCGCATGGTGACGCCCAAGGGGCCTCCTTGCGCGGCTGGCAGCGCCAGGGCTGGCCCTGACGCTTTTCGCTGGCGGGGGGGATGGCGAGCGGAGATGGAGGGTTGTTCCCTTGACAATCCTTGATCCTTACGTCTGCCCTTTAATAGTGGGAAACCCATGTAGGGCTTATGGATTCGGATTGGCCAACACCTAGTTTTGAACAGCCCAGCCTTGAATCTTAAAGGCCGTATGGCATGACTTGCTGCAGATTGGGAAAGGTTGCATTCTTACCTTCAATGTAACAAGGGGTTGCATCGCAGTGAGGGGTTTTCGCGCTTTTGTCTTAAGATGGAAGTCTCGCTTTGACTTGAAGATCTCGCAACCGCCATGCCGCGGATCCCAGCAACAAGGACACAACCCCATGAACATGGCCAGGCCAAAACATGTTCTTATTCGGCCTCTTCAGAACTCGTTAAGGGAGCTCCCCAAATGGTCGGCCCCATCGGTCTCATTGTTGGTACCCGTTTGTGCCAGCGGAACTTGAGGGCCAACATGACGTCTATGAGGAAGCTTCCTTTCTTGAAAGTCCCTTGCGTCCGTGAAATCTGATCGGCCGAATTACTTCATCGGCATGCTGAGAACCCTCCAGGGATGTGTCAACAGATCCCTGTGATCTGATGTAGAGGATACCCTCTGGAAGCAGGTGATTTTCGGAACCCTGAAGCGCGGGGAAAGCAAAGTGTACATCGGGAGACTTCGCCAGGCAAGCACAGCCTGCTGGCTCGCTTTCTCTCGCAGCCAGCATTTGTAGGCCGGCTGGCTGGCCAAGCCAGCCGCGGATCAAAGGAGCCAGACATGATAGGTTAGTTAACCCCCCTTTGTATCCCCCCCCCCCCCAAATGTGATTTTGAATGGTTTCGGGTCCAAAACTTTCCTATGAAGACAGGTTGCCAATGATGGGCTTGCTGCATGCTGAGCATAGCTAAAGGAATCTGCTGCTCTACCTGCCATTTTGTTTCAAGATGTGTCTTGAATCTGTCGAATTTCAGCCCACAGGGCACCGGACATGCAAGTCGCAGTGAATAAGCACGCCCATTCCGGAGGAAGCATGGCAACCTTTTGGTGGCATTTGGAGGAAATCATCCTTTCGGACCAGCTTTTTTGTGACACGCCCACACAGCAAAAAGCGCTCGCCTCACGCGGAAGTCCACTTGACCAAAACAAATCTGAGGGGGAGCTGACCTGGTGGCTGGTGACTCTTTCCTCGCATCTTTCTCTGCCCTGTCTTTGCGCCTCAGGGCCAAGGGCTTGCAGGCTGCCGAACCGCGCATTCGAGCCACAGCTAATGCTCAGAGAAGTCCCAGTGACCGTGGTGGCAGTTCGGGGACGCTCGCCCGGCATGACGCGCTTAAGCTGACGACGGTGCTGATACGAATTTGATGTACATATTTTTAGAAATAAACGTATTTCTATCTCGAGGGTTGTGAATATGAAGATGAGAGATCAGCACCGGGTTTTCTCAGCGCAGGCCTGGGTGAGACGGCCTATGAGGCGATCTTCCTCTGTGGGCCGTTGCTGCTTGGCCGTGGGGTCCAGCTTGAAGGCTTCGAAGGCCAGCTCATTGCGGTTTAGTGCTTGAAATCATTCCGACCACTTGACTGCTGGCATTTCTGGATTTTTTTTGCTCCCCTTTCAAGGTCAACCAAGAGATCCCCGGAATGTTCTGGATAGCCCCCAGTGAAGCTCCTCTCAGGCTGGAAGCGAAGCGGAAGCGAAGCGGAAGCGAAGCCTTACGGAATCCTTCCTCACGTCCCTGAGAGAGTCTCGCTCTCTCTGTGACACCAAGCAGATTGAAAGTGACAAAGCAGTCATGGGAGTTGAGACTCCCATTTCGAAAAGCGCCAGGAAGGATCAGTCACTTTCCATTGGTTTGGGAAGTTTCTTAACATGGTGGACCTTCTCTTGGTTAACAGCGGGTAACATTTACAGGGAAGCCAAAAGGACACCAGCATTCTCTTCCATTGTCTCGCGACTCTCAGCCGTTGGGAATCCCAAAAGGACACCACCCGTAGGGAGCCGATTCCCACTGTGGGTGGGCAAAGTCCATTTTGCACCAATTTGAAACCATGGTTGAAACCACCCTTGGTTGGTATTTACGTTGGGAATCGCATCATTCCAGGGTTTCACGGTGGTGCGAAATGGATTTCGCGACCATCCACAGCGATTCGCGCCTTTTGGTGTTGTAGCCTCGCTCGCGTGCAGCTCCGAGGCTGCAGCTGCGCGGCACCGCGCTCTTCCGCCTGGAGCCGCACAGCGCGCCAGGTTCTGGGGGTTCCCAGAGAGGTTTTTGGGTTTCCGGAAAAGGTGTTGGTGCCCAACAGTCGGGGTGTTTCGCTGGCTCCGAGGATTTAGTTGTAGGCTCCTTTCGCTCTGGGAGGCTTCCTGGCCTTCAACGCGCTACTCTGGACGGCTGCCTCGCTGTTGGCGGCGCTGCTAACGGCGCTGCAGAGGCGACTCTGGGGGTGGAAGTCTCACTTGCCTAAAGCGAATCGACCGGACCTGGCAACTGTTTTTGTTTTTTTTGTTGTTGGGCAAGCATTTTTTTAGCCATGCCCCCAAGAGGAAAACCTTTTTATTTATGGCTCCTTTGGGCAACCGAGTTTGTGAGTTGCGAGCAGCCCATGTAGCCGGTTTTCGGAGTGTCAGAGTGGCTTTTCGAGCGGCTGTGGCTGACATGAATTCCCCACGCGTTCAGGAATTTTGCCCACGAATTTCAGTGGGGTTGCCTGCGGAACCTTCCATGTTTTCTGTTCTTTTTTTTGGGGGGGCTTCCGGGTAAGAGAAGGGTGCCTTCTGAGTCAGCTTGCAGCGACTTTGGATTCTTGCACCCAGGTCAATCCCAAAGAGCCTTGCAAGGCGACGCGTTCAATCCCGGGTATTTCAAGTGGAAAACACCCAGTCGCGGGGATGTGGCCAGGTCACTGGAGCCCAGCAGTTCTGATTCTGGCGCCGCTGAATGAAAAAGCGGTCAAATCGCGCGTTGCGGGCGGGGCTGTTTTTTTGTGCGAACTTGGGAAGCCGTGGGGGAGACCTGGGGTCCCGGACCTTTTCCCTTTGGGGACATGCCGCTGCCTGACGCCTCTTTTGCTTGCTCGGTTTCTGTCGATTTGACGTGAGGGAACAGTGATGCCCAGTCAGGCAGCAACGCGAGCAACTGACAAGAGTCCTGCAGCCTGAGGAAGATGGACACATGAGCAGCAATTTCAGTCGAAACATGTCTATGACACTGTCCAAGAGGTTTCATTTGTTGCCAACATAAAAAAGTGGCTGCTTTACAACTTGCATGGATTTCTTGTTTTGAACAACTTAGTTTCCGACGTCCTTCAAATGCAGCCGAATGCACTGCATTCCTTTCAGATCTGTTTAGGCATGGCTTTGTGAGGTTGTATCACTGTGTTTTGCGCGTACATCCTGGCTCAGAATTCATCGCCTTCTTTGCATACGGTCACCCAACTCCACTGCAACGGGCAGAGTTTGTCAAAGAGCTAGCTGTTGCCGTTTCTGTGTTCAATGTGGCGTTTCTGAGTTCAATGTGGCTTTGGCACATTTCACCGCACTCATCATAACGCATTTCATGAATCTCATCCTAGTCGGAAAAAAAGCCTCTGGGCACAATGACTTTTACAGATGCAGATTCGCGCCTGCCCATCAATCTTTGAGCTTGTTTGATTCGAATTCTGCCAAATGTTGCCCGGGGCTAGCAGGGGGTGGTCATCACGCTGTCCGCGTGGATTTCTCCGCGGGATTTACACAAAGAGTGTTGTCCAATGGTACTTTTCAGGCAAGGGCCACAGCCACACAAAAAAATGAGCATGGAGAACCGCACTCCTTTGTGAATTGCTCACACTGGGCATTCTTCAGAACTTGCGGCACAAACTCTGCCTGTCTTGAGCTCACAACTCCTGTCACACCAAGCCAAGCCGAGCTTGTGCTGCCCGCTCAAAGTTTCCAGGAGTTGTGAGCTTCATTCCCGCTCGGCTGTGGAGTCAGAAAGAGGGCGCCAAGAACTAATTAATTAGCACGGACTCCCTTGAGTTTGTTTGGGTGTTTTGGGTTCGACATCGGGAAATGTTAAACAGATTCCTTTCATTTACGTGCATGGCCTTTCTGGCAAGCTGACAGTGGCTCCACAGCCGGAAACCGGAAAGCACTCTTCGGAATTGAGAAGCTGCCTGACAGACGGCTTCCCCCTTGGGTTGGGCAGATCTTGCCAGAGATCTAGATGAGTTGGCCACAGGTTCAGCTCGATACCTTGCGGCAAGCGCATCTTGCCCAACTGGGAAGTGAAGCGGTACAAAGCGCGGACAGGGGGGCTCGGCTCATTCAACCATGCGAGTCATTTCTTGAAACTTGGCCCAGCGCCTACCGGGTAAGTCGGAAGGGTCTTTTGGTGCTTGGAACGGGCATACGCAGCAGAGCTTGCAGCCCCCCGGTCTGTCTGCATCCTTTTCTTCGCCTCCTAACTTTTCATCAACATGGCGGACTCTGTAGGTACACGCAGGACGGGGGGGCGGGGAGGGGGGAGTAGGTGAGGCGCGGAGAGAAACCAAGCTACTCACCTAGCTGCACGCAGAATCACAAGCGGCCAGGACCTGCGTCGGCAGCCTGAATTTCTGCCCTCACTGTGGGGGATGTTTGCATGAGGCGGCCGCTGGGTTGTGACGCTTTTGCACAGCCTCTTCATTAGCAGGTGGTCCCATTTCGGCCAGGCTGAAGAAGTTTATTTGTGTTTCATTCGGGGGACCGTCAGACCAATGAATCGGTCCGAGACCATCCGGATTTGCGACAGGCAGGACCCAAATAGGCGGAAGGAAGGAAGGAAGGAAGGAGGGGAGGAGAGGGGAGGGGAGGGAAGGGAAGGGAAGGGAAGGGAAGGGAATGGAAGGGAAGGGAAGGGAAGGAAGGAAGGAAGCAGAAGTCAAACGACGACAGGGTAACATGAGTTTCCTTCTGAACGGTCACAACCCCATCCAACTGGTTGATTCACTTCGATGTGTTTCTGGCACCCATCAAAAAAGAGGGCGTCCTCATATCTGCATGGAGTTCCAGAGGCATACGCCGGGAGGGAGGCGAGCTCACGTCGAAGGCTCGGCGCCCTCGGCCAGGTGGGTTCTGAAGAGCTGGCCGAGCGGGTGGCAGCCCTGGAGCAGAACTTGGCACGCCTGCAGGCGATGCAGGCGATGGCGGGCAGCGTTTCTGGAAACCAAGGCCTCCATGGCGCGAGGAGAGTAGCACAGAAGTGACGTAGGGCTCTTTGGCTTGGCTGCAAAGTCGAAGGCTTGCAGCGAGTGGCGCAATTGGCACCGGATTCCAACCGTCAGGGTGTACCATGAGAGAGGCGTAGCGTAGGTCATGGGCATTTGGACTATGCAGGAAGTCAAAGCATGCAATATAAGAAATTGTGAGCCCTGCTGGCAAAGCAAAGTCCTGATGGTTTTGAGGCTGGCGTCAAATATGAGCGTCAACCAAGTTCGTGTATTGTTCCATCTGCTTGGACTTGGGAAAGCGTACGAAAGGTAAGGAGCCCTCCAAGTGGTCAGGTTCCATTGGTGCGTCCTGAGCCTTTTGAAAAGGTCCCAAACAGATTGCACGCGAGGCCGCCCGGGTGCCGGCGCCGTCTACAAGGCCTGGGGCAGGTTCGCCAGATTCGCGGTGGGCTCATGTCAGCCAGCCGAAGTTGCCATGGGGTCTGGCTGATTTGATGGGCTTTTGCGTTCTGCTCGAATTCTGTTGGGTGGAGTCCACGGTTAGCGATTGGCCCTGGTCACGTTTGAATTTGGTTTTTTGGGGGGGGAGGGACTCTTGGGGCTGTGGAGGGGCTGGGGCTGGGGCTGTGGTCATGTCAGGATGGGCTTGACGATGCCAGAGCCAACTCAGCTCTCCAGCCTCGCAAGAAACACCTCGGCCTGGTCAAAATCTGCTCCCCGGCGCCGGCACGATTTTGGTTTGGAGCGTTGACAAGGTGTCGTTTCTGCAAGCCACTCACAGAAATGCGAGTTGTGTGCTGCCCCGCCTTTGAAATGCGGGGCGTTTTAGCCGTTCAGCTTGTGCCTTCTTCTTCGTGCTTGACGGCAACCAACCGGGGCATGCCGCCCTGTTCCTGTTGCCCAAGTTTTCCGAAGCTCTGAGGATCCCCTGCTGGAGGACCGGATGTTCGAGGCCGACCGCATGCCATTGAAGGCCCGCTGAATGCTGCAACTCTCCTGGGTACAGACATATATACCAGTTTGCAGCGAGATGTCAGATTATAGCCATGGGAATATTTCCCAAAAGCGAACCTATGCAGAGAGGGAAGCATCCTGCCGGCTTGACCAATCCAAAGGCGCACACTTGCGGCGTGAGGCCTCGGTGGCTGCGCTGCAGCGTTCCCGCCGGGCCGCCGCCGCCGCGGGGGCTGTCGCGGATGCGCTGCGGGGGCCGCGGAGCGAGCGGCCGTGGTGCTCTTCGCGGCTGCCCCCACCACCGAGCGAAGGCAACGGGGAGTGGTCAGGGGAAGCAAAGTGGTAATACAAGACCCGTCTATGCCTGTATGTCCATAACCGTTTCTTACCATCTAGCCGTATCTATTGCCATCCATATATCCATGCATCCATCCATCCTTCCTTCCTTCCTTGCTTCCTTCCTTCCTTCCTTTCTTTCTTCCTTCCTTCCTTCCTTCCTCCCTATCTACCAGGTATATTTATAGGTATACAAGTAAGCTGACAACCAGTAAGAAAACCATAGATAACAATAGCTATAGATGCAAGTCCTGGTTATTCAAACAGGTGGTCATCGACGGTTCGCCTGGAATCGCCATTAAAGTTTCTCGGATCGATCCAGGACCATCTCTGCGAAGAAGTCTGACTGCGCCTCACATGGGACGCTTGTTCGGTCCACTTGAAAAGGCAACCAGTACAGAACCTATTTCATTCTGAAAAAACACGTATTTCTCTACGCAGTTATCCTTGGCATTCCAGATACACTGTCACAGACCCTTGAGTCCTCGGTTTTCCAGATGATGCAACATTGGCGACAACTAAGTGCAGCTGTATTTGTAGATTGTTGAGGGCGAACGTACGATTGCAATAGTAACATCTATGGTCAGCCACAAGCCGGAAGCCGACATGGGCAGGCGCTTTTGACTTGTGTCAGGCAGCGACGTGTCCAGTCCTTCCAGAAGCACCAGTGCTTCTGACAGTGTCAAAGGCAGCCCCAGCGGCTAGGCTGAGCTAAGGGACGGAATTCTCATTTGTATTTCCATAGGATGTGCCACATATATGATTGTACCAGTGTACATATAAGCATGCAAACACTATGTATATATATATATATATATATACACATACGCACGTATACATATACATATACATATACATTTTCGCATGCATATACATGCACATACACATGCGTATACATACACCCACATACATACATACATGCATGCATACATACGTACGTACGTACAGACATGCAGACATACAGACATACAGACATACAGACATACAGACATACAGACATACAGACATACAAACATACAGACAGACAGACAGACAGACAGACAGACAGACAGACAGACAGACAGACAGACAGACAGACAGACAGACAGACAGACAGACAGACAGACATACATACATACATGAATACATACACACATACATACATACATTACATTGCATTCGACTTCCATTGCATTACATTGCATTCCATTCCATTTCTTTCGATTCCATTACATTGCATTCCATTCCATTTCTTTCCATTCCATTACATCGCATTACATTCCATCACATTGCATTATATCACATTAGATTGCATTACATTACATAACATACATACACACATACATACAGACATACAGACATACAGACAGAGATACAGACAGACAGTCAGGCAGGCAGACATGCATTCATGCGTCCATCCATCCATACATATATATATATATATGCATATATGTATATATATATATATACTGTACATGCCCATCCTCCATCTTGACTGGTTGATTCCTGCCTTGATAGTTTGTGAGGTAGTCGAATTGTTCTCTTCACCCAAGCAGGCGCTGTGTGGAGCAACCTGGGAGCCTCCCTTGTAACAGTTTGGAGGGAAACAGCACCATTTTTGTTATCTCGTGCAAGCTTGGACGCTTTTCCATGTGGTCGCTTTCTCGAGCGGCTGCCGGTGTGCCGCTTTGCCTTGGCTAGTCTAGAGCTGGGAACGCTGTATGTCGTGTGATGTGGTATTTCGACTGCGTGGCTTCACGGCTTTCATTTGTGGCATTTCGGTCAATGCGAAGCCATCCATCGAAGTTCTTTGTCCGCCAAGCAGCGAAGCACCCGAAGCAGCTGCAATGGGCTTGCCACTCGATGCGCCGAACGATGAAAGGACAAAGATGTAGGCAGCCGACTGACAAAGCAACCAAACGCCAGGCACCACCGTCACGCAGCAGCCACGCAGCTTTTTGTGGTTGGGTTTGTTTCAAAAGACAACCACAAGGAAAACCTTCTAGTTTGGGGGTCCGAATTTTCCTAAAAAAGGCACACCAGCTGGTTCTCCGCGCTAGGCCTGGACGCCTTCAAGCAGCAACTCCAAGAGCTTTGGGAGGCTACCGCCTTTCTGCCCTCCGGCAGAGGTATGGTGTATCTGTTTTTGAGGGTGGGTTTTAACGGGAAACCAAAAGGGAAACCGACATCTATTGTTGTGATTCAATATTTTGAGACACCCTCTCGACTTGCCGTTTGCAAAGCAATTGGCAAATGTGTTCTTGCACGTGCGGCTATTTGCATGGCACTTCTTTACGGAAGTGTAAGCTGCCCGATGTCCAGGTAAGGTGCAATTATGGAATCAGTGCGGCACTCTTGACGGCAAACGGGCATCCTTTGCTCAAGCGCTTTCACCCATGAGGTGCAGCGCATCTATGTCTCGTTGCATGAGGTCAGCGCAAAGATTTGAGAGAGCTGGTGACGCAGCGTCATGTTTTGAAGTCGAATCTGTCGCTCGTGTCGCAAAGGCCGGCGCCGTCTTCACCTCAGGACCAGCGTCCGAAAATTGTTCCGCGGCTGGCAGTGCCCGGGTGGGGGGGTCAGGGGGGTTGGTCATTCAGCCCTTGGGATGTACACACCCTTGGCGGAGTTGCTTTGCAAACGGGCATGAAGCCCCGAGTCATATGATGTTTTCATTTTTTGGTACTTACGCTGCTCCAATTGCTCCCTGTTTCGCGCCTCGGGTGACTCATACCAGTAGCAAAGTTCACCCTTTTTCTTGGGTGGCTGCTGCTGAGCTTGCCATGTGACACAATGGGGCGAAAGCCAGTTGCAGATTTCAAACCATCCAACAAGGTGGAGATGGCGCGGATGGTCAAGCTTGCTGAAATGAGGTGGCCGCTTTGTGAAGGCACAACAGGCAGTCCGACATGAGGCCAAGCTAACGCCCGGGTGTCGAAACGGATCGATGCTCCAAATCATCAGCCAGTCTTCGACATGGGCGTCTTTTTCGGCAGTTTCGGATTCCCGAGAGATGTTCGACCTCTTTTTTGTTCGTTCTTGGTTTTTGCATTATTATTATTATTATTATTATTATTACCAGTAGAGCCGGCGAAGCCGGTGGACGGAAGTTTCTAAAGCGAGAAGAGTGCCTATAGGAAGAGCTTGGCTTGTTTTTGTTTGGTTGCGCTTTCTTTTTCTTTCTTTCTTTTTCTTTCTTTTTCTTTCTTCTTTCTTTTTCTTTCTTTTTCTTTCTTTCTTTTTCTTTCTTTTTCTTTCTTTTTCTTTCTCTTTCTCTTTCTCTTTTCTTTCTCTTTCTCTTTCTCTTTCTCTTTCTCTTTCTCTTTCTCTTTCTCTTTCTCTTTCTCTTTCTCTTTCTCTTTCTCTTTCTCTTTCTCTTTCTCTTTCTCTTTCTCTTTCTCTTTCTCTTTCTCTTTCTCTTTCTCTTTCTCTTTCTCTTTCTCTTTCTCTTTCTCTCTCTCTCTCTCTGTCTCTCTCTCTCTCTCTTTCTCATTTCTTTCTTTTTTGTTTCTTTCTTTCTTTCTTTCTTTCTTTCATTCTTTACTTATTTCTTTCTTATATTTTTTTTTCCGTTCTTTCTTTATTTCTTTCTTACTTCTTTCTTTTTGCTTTATTTATTCATTTCTGTCTTTCTTGATCTCTTTCTTTCTTTCTTTCTTTCTTTCTTTCTTTCTTTCTTTCTTTCTTTCTTTCTTTCTTTCATTCTTTCTATATCTCTCTGTCTTTTTCTTTCTCTTTCCATTAGGTCTATCTATCTATCTATCTATCTATCTATCTATCTATCTATCTATCTATCTATCTATCTATCTGCACCTGACCTTGCGAAAGTGCTGCGCCTGCCACGAAATCTGTACTTGACCTTGCGAAAAGTGCTGCGCCTGCCACGAAATCTGTACTTGACCTTGCGCGGGCACAAAATGCTGCGCCTGCCACAAAATCTGTACTTGACCTTGCGAAAGTGCTGCGCCACAAAATCTGTACTTGACCTTGCCAAAGTGCTGCGCCTGCCACGGAATCTGTACTGGACCTTACCAAAGTGCTGCACCTGCCAAGAAATTTGTACTCGACCTTGCTGATCTATCTATCTATCTATCTATCTATCTATCTATCTATCTATCTATCTATCACTTGACCTTGCGAAAGTGCTGCGCCTGCCACGAAACCTGTACTCGACCTTGCGAAAATGCTGCGCCTGCCACGAAATCTGTACTTGACCTTGCGCGGGCACAAAATGCTGCGCCTGCCACGAAATCTGCACCTGAGGTTGCCAAAGTGCCGCGCCTGCCACGCGATTTGGACCTCCGAAACAGTCTGCGCGGCCGTGCCAGTGGGCAACTTTCCGCCCCCGTGGCGAGACCGTTGCGAACCCGTGGCGAACCCGCACGCAGAACAGAGGTACCCTTCGCGATTTGACTTCACTTCTGAGTGCGCCCGGATCTTGTGACTCAACTTTTTGTATTGCGGAAGTTTTCTTACTAAACTTCCTTTGATCATTATTATCATTATCATTATTGTTATTATTAATAAAGTCACTGTAAAACACTCGTTGTGTAGAAACCGCTGGGTGTTTATCCAAAGCCCAAGGCGAACTTATTCGATCCCCTGAGGTTGCAGCTCCGGCTCGCCTGGTGCCTGCGCCCACCCGGTTGCCGCGCGCGAGGAGAGGGGCGGGCGGGAAATGTTGGGATGCGGAAGAGGTTTGGGGGGGAGAGCTGGGTGGAGTTGCTTGCTGGTTGCAAAAAGTGGCTAGGTGGACTGGTGCGCAGTGGGGCGGGCGGCGGTTGCACTTCTTCTTCTTCTTCTTCTTTTCGCTCCCCCGTTTGCAAACCAACCACGGAAACCTCGAGTATTGACCGCTGCTGCCAGGAGCTCACCCTCACGGCTCCCCCCGTGCCCGCAGCCTCCAGAACTTCTTTGAAACAGAAACAGCGGGATCTGCTCATGGCAAGCTTCCTGAGGCAGTGGTGACAAGGGCTCCATGTTGTTGGGCTTTTACCTGCAACAAGTCAAAGATCGCGTCCTCCACCTGAGATGTGAGCATGTGGCTGACCAGTGCCAATCTTTGGCACAGCTGGGCACATCTTGGCACGTCTTGGCATCTGTTTGCGCCCGCTTTCCGGGACGTTTCCATTGGCCGCTGTGTCAAGGGGCTCGAAAAGCAAGCCCACATGGCTTCAAGACACGGCTTGAACAGCAGCCAATCGCAACCATGGTCTCTTTTCAGACGCGCGGTTCTCCGCGGGAGCCGGATTGGAAGGGGGGTCCAAACAGCGACAGCGATGAGACCCATGTGAGTGGCTTGCCGCCAACGCCATGGTGGAGGCAGGCCTTCTGGACGTCTCGACCGCAGGTTTTAGTTTGTGGTTCCATTTGCCCGGGTTTCATTTTGGGTACGCATTTTTGATCCACAGCCAAATTGTTGGACCCACTGGTTGGCGACTCCTTGTGGTCTCTTGAAGCCATCCAAAGTATGAGCTCTTGTTGAAGCCCCAGCTTGCAGGTAGGAAGCACGGAAATCTGCGGTTAAGCCCTGGTCCCATTTCTCAGGCAGGAATCGATTTTCGGAGGCCCACCTGGAAAGTGAGACGTGGGCGGGCGTCAATGCCATCTGTGGGAAATGGTTTTTGCGGACGACCCTGGGAGACCCGGAGCCGTCTCGCTTGTTTTGGGGCTGGAAACCATGAACCCAATCTGCTCTGAGGTGCCACGTAATTTCCTGGTCAGGTGATGCTGCCGGTCTTAGACCGCAGCCGGACTGCGGAGTCGGATTCGTGGGATTTGCTGCGTCCACCAGCGGCTGAAACGCGACCTTTCAGCCAACTTTTTGGGGAGTTCTGGTGGCCTTGGAAAGGTAGCCTGCTATGTTCAGGTCTTTTTGCACCATGGAGCTGTCAGACATGATCCACGCAGGATTCGCAGCCAAGCGGATGGTATTTCCCTTTCTCCTTAGAGACTTGGATATTGGAAAGGAGCACCAAAAGGAATCCAACGACCTGCCAGGGTCCTTCGCTGGGAGAAGTCATGTGAAGCGAGTGAGGACCTTCGCCTCGCCCCGGAGCTCGGGGCTCAGAGGAAAGGAGAAAAGAGAAAGACAAGAGAACATAACATAATAGAACTGACCAAACATGAATACATACATAATCAAACATAAGACAACATGACAGAAAAGAGCATAAAGATAGGAAGAAGCAAAGTAAAGGGAAAGTAACGCCAATAGAGGAATCAACAATACAGAGAAGACCGATTGATTGAACTTACATGCACATAACCTAAGACAAAAAGACACATAGACATGAAAGAGAGAGAGAGACAGAGAGAGAGAGAGAGATAGACAGACAGACAGACAGACAGACAGACAGACAGACAGACAGACAGACAGACAGACAGACAGAGACAGACAGAGACAGACAGACAGACAGAGAGACAGACAGACAGACAGACAGACAGACAGACAGACAGAGACAGACAGACAGACAGAGACAGAGACAGACAGAGACAGACAGAGACAGACAGAGACAGACAGACAGACAGACAGACAGACAGACAGACAGACAGAGACAGACAGACAGACAGACAGACAGAGAGAGAGAGAGAGAGCGAGAGAGAGAGAGAGAGAGAGAAAGAAAGAGATGGAGACAGAGACAGAGAGAGACAGAGACAGAGACAGAGACAGAGACAGAGACAGACAGACAGACAGACAGACAGACAGACAGACAGACAGACAGACAGTCACAGAGACAGAGACAGAGACAGAGACAGAGACAGAGACAGAGACAGAGACAGAGACAGAGACAGAGACAGAGACAGAGACAGAGACAGAGACAGAGACAGACAGACAGAAAGACAGAGAGAGAGAGAGAGAGAGAGAGAGAGAGAGAGAGAAAGAAAGAGATGGAGAGAGGGAAAGAGTGCCATGGTGTACCTCAATGCCGTTTGCATGCAGATATACGGATAAACTGACTTTGCATTTCGAAGAAAAGTCTGCGACGGGTTGGTGTGGCCCCATCTCTTGAGGCTGCCGCTTGCCTGTCCGGCGCCGCGCAGGGGCGCCCGTTCTCCAATCTGGGGCTGTGAGTCGACGAATTCCGAACGTTCGCGTGCTCACATTTTCGAGTACGTTGGCCTGATCTTTCTGTATTGCCATTTCAAGGCACCATGAAGCTTGGGTTGAAGAGCTCCTTGATCAGAAGCTCGAGGCAGTGAAGGGAGGCCCATTTCGATGTGTCCCTCAGGTCCCTCGCCCCCTTTCGGCTCAGGGTAATTGGAGGGTAGTAAGGGACAATCCCAGCCCAAAATGGGTACGGCCGCCTTTTCCATTCTCTGCATGGTTCTGGGACTACGACCATTTTAATACCGGATTTTGATGATGACTCAGATGTTCAGGGACAATGTGCGCCTCACTCCGGCGGGGCTTTTTCAGTTCTTGGCAGGGGCAACCGCAGTTCTTGGCGTGGCCAAGTGGTTCCGAGGTGCCGGTGACGGTGCTGACACCCCGGCAGGAAGGCGGGGGGGGGGGGGATTGGTTGGGCGTCTTTTTGGGGGTTTTGGAGCCATCCAAGTGATGCCTTCCGTGGCCACACAAGTTGTTCAGCCTTTGAAGGTTGGCAAAAGGTGGTGTCACCGGAGATCAGAAGTTCGAGGATTACACGGTTCTTTGCAGCTGACCGTAAATGTGATGAAGTCACCACAAGCCTGGTGCCTTATGCAATGCAATGTACTGGTGGCTGGCGAAAGGCATGTGATGAGAACCGGAGGGGCCCTTTGCCTCGCATTCATAGCGAGTGGCGAACCATGGTTGCAAAGGGGACTTGTACCCAGGAACCCTGGCTAGTTATCACTCTTGTGGCCGCGCGTGTCCCGAGGGTTCAGATTTGGTCCTTCCGGATCTTTACAAGGCACTTGGTTACCTGCTGCAAGTCATTCTGGCCACTACCATTGGGGTGCGTCTTAAAATAGGGGACAGCCCCAAAGAAAATGTGACAGGGGACCCTCCCCAAAAATAGGATAGTGGCCTATTTTTGGTTTTGCTTCGAACCAATCCCAAAAAAGAGTACCTTCCAAAAGATGACGCACCCATTTCTTTTCTCAGACGGTCTGCTGCAATGCGAATGGCTCAGGCCTTGAGCGGCAAAAGGAGGCGGGAGTGACGTGACAAGCTGCTCAAAACTGGAGACCCTGCGTGGCTGTTGTCCTGTCGGCGTGTTTTTGGAGCCAAGGAGCCTTGTCAGACCGCGCAAGTCATTCCTTCAGAGCCTCTCAACTTGCTGCTTGCGGATTTGAGGAAAGACGAGCAACCTTTGAGAACACGGCTCAAGATTGCGGCTTTCTCTTATCCCAAAAATGGGTACCCTCCAAAAGCGACCCACCCATTTCCTTTCTCAGACGGTTTGATGCCATCGGCGTTCCGAATGCGTTTTGAGCACCCAGCCTCAGTTGGACTTTGCCTGGTCGATGGCCCCAGGTGCCATGCGCTGCGGAGCTGGCTGCAGCTGCTCGGCGTTGATGTTTGGTTTTGGTGCCATGGGTTCAAAGGGCCCCAGCATGGTGTTCCTTTGGGTTTCCCTTGAAACCACCTTGAAAAGGGTACCCTCAAAACCACATGCGCTTTTTTTTCCTCCTTCTTCTTTTTTTAGTGGGGAGCATGGTGATGGTTCATCACCACTCGGCATCACCATACAGACTTCCCCTTGCTCATTGTGACCACTGCGGTTGCCAACACCATCGCCATGCTTGTCATCACATCATGATGATGACCATCACCATTCTCACTGCCAGCGTCCTTTTCAGCGCCTTCCTTACTGCCATCGCCGTCTTCATTTCCAGCTTCCGTCTCCCTCGCCGTACCATCGCCATCGCCAGACCTTCCCTGTATTTACCACCAACAACCACCAATACCACGACAGCTATTGGCAGCATATTACGATCACAATACCAACACTCATGACCAGCATGTTACCATCACCTTTGCAAACCACCATCAGCCGTGACGGCGGCTCCAGGCGACATCGTCCACTGGTGGCCAATTCTTTTGAGCGATTTTCAGGGCGGGCCAGGTGATGAGCTTCCCGTGAGGGTGGCCCGGCCAACCACTTGAAATATCCGATTTAAGCGGATGTCTTACACTACCTCCCAGCCCTGAAGCCCTGGCCCGGCCCCACATATTTAAAAGTCGTCACCGTATGGGGTCAACAACACAAAAGAAACCTGCTCCAACAAAAAAATACAATGGAAGTGGACGGAGGGGTTCCCCGAAAGGAAAACCGTCTTCCCAAAACCCCCCGATTGAGGGAGGGCATGTTCAAGAAAAGATGAAAGTTATTCAACACAAACCATCGTTTGGTGACTTTTGCCGTGCTGTCCAAGAAAGTCATCATTCCATTTCGGCCTACCCTATCACCAATAAACCGCGGAAGTGCAGCAAAAAGGCGCCGTTTGTACATGACAATCTTGCCATATTCTTGTAAGCCTTGTTGCTTTGAGGGAGTGGACTTAACCGTTTCTACCGTGTCTTGGCGCAAAGGGAGACCGCCTTAGGCAGAGTATCTGCACATGCAACGCTTCGCTTTCCTGCGCGTGCTTGCATATGGTAGGAAGCCGAGCTCATTTAAGGAGAACCAAGACAGGGTGGCGTGCGAATGGTAAGAAACCAAACTCATCCAAAGAGAAGAACCGAGACGTGGTATCTACAGGTCAGCTCGGCGGAGGCGGATCAGCCGCCCCCCATTGAGGCCACCCGCGAGGTGCGGCGCCTCGAGATGGAGCGGCTCCTCTGCGAGAAGTCCGGGGGCCGAGACTTGCAAGAACTTCTGAACCGCCGCGCTGAGCAGCGGATTTTTGGCGCAGTTGGCAGTGGGAGCGAGGTTTTGGGGATGGGCGAGGATTGAAGCCGTGGGTGTTTGGTGGAAAATGTGCGGCAAAATTCTTGGACAGGTGTATTCACACCCTGAGGAATGTGAAAGCTGATGCTGGCATCATGTATTTTGTTGTGGTGATTCCTCAAAGACTCCCTTGTCGTGTGGGTGTACCCTCGACTTTCTGGTGGCCCAAAGCTCGCTTGATGATGCGATCGGGCTGGCTCTTCAGTGCTTGCTGCCGGCCCAGGTTGGGCGTGCACTTTGAGGCAGGGCTCCCATTTGGCGGCAGGATGGAGCTATTTGGCTCTGCCTCACTGTGGTCTGATTTGTTTGTATGCTCGGGTGAACACAATCTTTTGGGGGGCAAGTCGCAAGGAATCCAAGCACTAAACAGATGAGGCAAGCTTTTTCCGTTTGTTTTGCTTTTCTTTTGTCGTTTTGCCGGAAAGCGAACCTTGCCGAGCCCGACTGCTCGCTTCGGTGAGGCGAGCCCGTCTCCGGGTGCGGCAAGGGAGCTCCGGGAGGGGCGGCAGGCGCTGTTGGGAGCGCTTTGGGATTGGTTCCAATGAATTCGGTTTGTCATGGGTGGAATGGAAGACACCCGGTTTGTTGTGTTTTGCGGAGGCCCGAGGTCTCGTCTGGGAAATCTCGTGCTTCCACGTGGGGGCGACACCCGTTGATTCACCCGGACGGAGATTGGGGATCTAGATCAGGGGGTTTTCTCAGAATGGGCATCGTCTGGTGGGATGGATTCGAAAGGTTCCGTGTCAGTTTTTCTTAGGGGACGACCACCGCGGCACTTGCAAGGAACCCCTTCCCATGCGTCGCAGATGAGCCTTGCTCAAGCTCGCAGAGCTCGTTGAGAAAGAGCATACCATGCCGTTGGACCGTGCGCAACCGCAAGGAAGCATTCGAGAACTCACACTTTAGAGGTCAACCAAGGGAGACACCATGGCCGAAGCAGCACCGGTGGCCAAGCCCAGCGCTGCGGAGGTGCAAGCGGAGCTTGACCTGCGCAAGGCCGCCCCGGACAGCGTTTGCTGGCACTTCAGCAACGAGAAGCGCGCAGCCGGCGCGCCTCTCATCCGGCTTGGGCTGACCAGCGGCTTGCGCTGGGCCATGGAAGTCGAGGGCGCGCTGTACATGGGCACGCTGGATGGGCCCATGAAGTTCGTGATGGAGGCCCCTGGGCAGCTGGGCACCGGGACCCTGCCGGAGACCCTCACCAAGGACTCCGCGCCGGAGGGGGCCAAGCAGATGCCCGAAGAGCTGAGCTTCCGCTACGAGGATGGGGGGATCAATCTGCAGGGCCATAGCTTCGCTGGGGGTGACCCTAAGAACCACAACCGGATCTTCCTGCAGGCTGCGGACCCCCTCACCTTTGCGGCGGCTTACAAGGCACATATTTGTTCCTGAGGAGTTGGGACTTATATCTCCTCCTGAAGAGTTGGGGAACTTGTGCGCACAAAATGGAAAATCGTCAAAAAGGCTGACCTTCACTTTTTGAGGAGAAAAGTGCACGGTGCTTCAATAGAATAACAATCAGGAGAGCACGTTGTTTTGCATATTTTTCTTCGGCCCATATCCTTGCCCCCGAAAACCATCTGCTTTTTGTGTCCCGTCGATGGTTCTGCATGCACGTCACAGGATGATCACGAAAGGTAGCCTTGGGGAGGATACCTTGAGTCTTCCGTGTGCTAGCAAGCTTAGGAGAACGGGTTCGGGGGGGGGGGGAATCAACTCCGAACAATCATTCCCCCGGATTCGACTTGTTCCTGGTCCACCCTTGGTTGGGTTTGCGCAACGAGCAAATTAAAACACACGAATTTTGTGACAACCTAGTTTCAACAGGGTGTCATTTAAGTGATGTCCACCCAAGGGTCCCGAATGAAAAACTTGAGTCAATTGGACAATTCGAGCTCCTGTGCGGCGATGTTCAATGGCTGCGTCCGTCTTGCAACCTTTCGTGTCTCCTTCTCAAGGTCTACGTATGGATCTACATGCAGGATTTCCACAGGTACACATGTAGGTAGGTCCAGAAGTGGTACCCGTAAACTGCTAGAGTACTTGTGGAGCACAAGAACTGGCTGTGTGAATGTGCAGTTGTGACTCCACATGTAGGTACCTACACAGAGCAACTGTGAAGAAACACCCTTGAAATGCAGGGGGTGTCACAAGACAGACAACACTCAGGATATTCGAATGACGAACCCAAAACACCCATCTATCACGCTGTCAAAGCAACAATAATGAGCGACTGCTCTCATATCAAATTCCCATAAAAGTTTCCGAACATTTTTTTTTTTTTTTAAAAACCTACGCGTGCAAAGGAAACTTTTGCCCCCAACGGTTTGGATTTCAGCTTCGCCACTCGCCTGGGCCGCACCCATGCTCCGGAGCCTCTTGAAAGCCTCGGAGGTGTTTAGTCGCTTGCTGGCGTCTCGGCGAATTTCCGGGCGAGTCGCAGCGCGGTGCCAACTGTGGCGGGGTCCTTTTTTGAGGGTAAGCCGTGAGTTGACTTCTTCGGATTTACGTGGGGAGAAAAACCCTGCCTGCTGCAAAAACGTCTAATTTCTGTACTTAAAGGGGAGCCACCCCTGATTGGTACGGTCCTCCGGAATTATCCGAAGTTAACATTACCCGTTTTGGGTTAGTTGAAGGGAAACCAAAAGGACCCGCCATTTTGGGGTTGCCCTATTTTGAGACAAGCCCATTTCAGATTTGCTTTGCCTTCTTACATTTGCCCGACATGGCTTGGGTCTCAGGTTGGACTAGCTCGGGTTGCGGGGCTCGTGGCGAGCGATCTCAGGAAGGGCCCTATGGCAGCCTGGTGAAGGTTCTATATGTGAGACGCTCGTCAGGCAATGGCTCGGGACGAGCTTGGAGCAAGAGGTTGGACCATGACGAGAGGTTGGTCACCGCCCGCCTAAGCGCAGGCGTCAATTTGAAGGAAAGCCGAAAGGAAAGGGGACCAACCATTGGCAGGCTCTGATTTTGATGTAGATTGAACAATGAGTATGTCTGTGAAAAGAATCGTTTATGACTTTCAGAATCCGCATGGAAGGCGATTTGGATGGCCAGAAATTTGGAGAGCAGATGCGGTAGCCATAAATAGTGCCGCTTCAGGTAGGTCTACTTGCAACTTTTCCGACCTGAGGCCTCTTCTTCGGTGCGGGCGCCATGGGTCTCCTCTACCTTTCCAGGCGCCTTTGGGGGAGGGCGAATTGCAGCTGAGACGGTTGCTGGCAATCAGTGCTCATTGATCGAATACGGAATGTGGCAATGGGAGGGCGTGGAATGAGATTTGAGCCCATGGGAAAATGAGGGGAGATTCTCGTGGGACGGGAGAATTGTTTTCGTGTCTAGGATCAGGAAAAGCACCACGCAATGGCCCAAGGATGTGGCAAGAAATGCAAGCCACACCCCCACAGCACTACGGTTGGCCATCAGTCACAAATGTCTTGTGTAGCAGGACAGCAGCTGTTTGGACGTGTGCTCAATTTTGACACGTCTGCAAAACCTCTCTTGCGACGGTGTGGTCCGACGAAGACATGTCCAACCATTTGCTTGGAAATGAAACATTGGTTGAACATAAGACACAAAGCATCTTTGTCACGGCCATTGATATTATGTGTATCTTGGCGCTCTTTTACATTACCACAACAAGTGTGACGTGGATGAATCTTGGGTCGACCAATGGATGACGGAAATGTGGTTGCCTACCAGCTTTGAAACACCTCTCCAAAAACGGGAAACTGTGACTTGTACAGGGAACCCCCAGAGTTCCACCGGCTGAGGGTTGTTGGCATTGGGTGCGGGGCTCCAATTTGGGAAGTTGCACCCACTTGTGTTTGGGCGCCTAGGCACGACAATCTTGCAGATGAGCATGAAATGCTGAAATGGTCTGACAACATCAGAATTGTACCAACTTGCTCCTCATAATACCGTAGCTAAAAGGAGGCCAAAAAGCACATAGAAGAGCAATTCTTCAAAATGTACTCAAGTTATGAGCTGCTCAAGCGATTTGATCGAAAGAGTTTCAAGTGGACCCTGGTAGCCCTGCCAATATATCTACCCTGTATACCTACAAACATCTATATACATATATGTATGTGTATATATATATATGTATAGGTACACCTCTCTCGCTCTATTTTTCCAATCAATATGAGGGTCCCCTCCAAGCTGCGTTCGTCCGTCTCTTGCGAGGAGCCTCGAGAGCCTGGCGGGGGAGCATCAACGGAAGCTCCAGGCGGGGGGAGGAGGTTGACTGAACCACGCCTTTTTCCGGTAGTGAGAGACATTTTCGGGTTCGTCCGGGTCTTCCCTGTTGCTCATAGTCCCAACGGTTCAGCCGGATGACCCACATCCTGGCGCTTGCCTGTGTATGTTTCTTCAGTACAGCCAATCTGACAAGCATTTGCGCCGGTTGCTTTTCAAGTTTGCCACTTGGGGCTGACCTCCAGAATGATGCAACCAGGACATCAAAAGGAAAGCCTTCACTTGCCACAAACAGCCCCCCGAACAAGAGAATCCAGGCTGATCGATCCGGGGTTTGGGGTTCAACCAAGCGCAAACCATGGGGCATTTTAGAATGATATCGTGTTTCGCACAATTTTTCAGGGCCGCGACCTACGCACTCTGCTTGCGTTTGGAAAAAACCACGTGGAATGGTCGAACCATAGTCGCGGTGAAGGGATATACCGTTGAAACCGAAAGGGTGCTCTACTATGTTGAACCCCAGATGTGAATTCATTGGCGTCTTTGTCTCAGCTCCTTTCATTGGCTGTTGCTTGGTTGGTGGCCCTCTGTTTCTTGATAGCAGTTGGTTCATTATCGGCCAGTCAAACAGACGGCTGGCGTTTTCTCATTCGGATTAGGTCCCCTCTGTCTCTTTCTTTTTTTGGTTGAAATGTCGCCTGGAGATGTGAGAAAGCTGATAATATGTGAAGGCTCATGAAAGCTGAGACTCTCTGTCACGTCGATGGGTTTGGCGACTTTGGCGTTTACAGAATCCGTCTAGAACATGCGTGTTTGGTTTGCCGTGTCATGAATCGAGGTTCGGAAGGGGCAATGTTTATGACTGGGTTTTGAACAACAGCAACCAGGAAAATTGTGCATAGGTGTCCTTTTTGGTTGATTGGGTTGGAAAATAGAAGGCCCTGGTTTACCTGGTGGTTCAATCAACTGCCAGGGCCATCTATCTTCCAACCAAAAAGGACGCCTGCGGGTTTCTGCATTTGGTCGACCTTCTCTCCAAGCTCCAAACCCGTGGCCTGACTGCGCGTTGCTCTTTCGCGTTTTCTTGGAGGTGCTCCAGGAGCGGCGGCGAGTCGAGCAGGCGATTCGGGGAGATGTTGGGCATGTGGGGTTCATCCAAGAACTCCTGGGATCTACCCCTGGTGCCTTCCCCCTTCATATGGGGTGTTACGTGTTACCCCTTCATATGGCAGTTGGTCAAAAAGTAGGGTAACCACAAAATGGAAGGGCAAACGGAACCAAAGCCTAAAACCTGCGGTCGCCGAATGTTTTAAGTTTCACCCACAGCCATATGGCGTGTTAGGCCCTTTCTGTCGTATTGCCGAAGTGGTCATTCCCCGCAGCGCTGCTCCAATCGGTGGTTTGGATTGGTGGTTATTGACCCTTTACAAAAGCCAGGGGTTCAAATCCCCAAAACGCCAAACCACATCACCAACTAAGGGACAAATCTCGCATCTATTTGCCGGCAGGCGCCTGCGCCTTGCTTCTCAACTCCAGCAGAAATGGTGGTCCTTTCTGCACCATTTGAAGGAGGGCTCCAGGCTTCTGTAGCTCCTTTGCCTTCACAAGTTCCCCGAGGGTTTCTTAAAGGATCCTTCAGGAGTGAGGTCCTTCTTACCTGCGTCGCTGTTGGCCAAATTTCTCCGTGTTCGAAAGCTCTCACGCGGGTAGTGGATAGAGCAACATGTGCACGTACATGAATGTATATATATATATATATGTATACATATTTGTACATACACACGTGACTCCGTACTTGTGCACAGCAGATACACTGAAGGGCCTGGCGCGCACGGCTTGTGGGGCCATTGCGCAGGCGGAGCCATCGGAGGCAGCCCCGGCCGATGGGGACACGGTGCGGAGGCGCCAAGGCGCCTATTGGCCCTTTATGTCTGTTTTTTTTTCATCTTCATTGTCTTCCTCTCAGTTTTTTTCTTTTTAACACTTTTTTTTTCTTCTTCTGACATTTTCCAGTTGGCCTCCAAGTTTCGGCAGTCTCTAGCTTGCTCTCGCTTTATGCAGAGAAGGCTTGTGTGCTGTGTGCTGTGTGCTTCGCACATCTCGAGACAATCCTGTCAGGCGCGGTTGGCTCCTGAGGGGACGAGTACATGGTCAAAGCAGCACGTGTGCGCCGCGAGAAGCGCGAGAAGCTCCGGAGATGCCGAGAGGGCGCCAACTATGCGGCAAGGGCTGGCGATTGACTGCAGGAATTTCTTGCCTGACAAAAGAGGCGAGCCCGACCATCGCGCCCCAAAAAGGGCGCGTGGGAGAGAGGTGCTACTTTGGGGCTGCAAAGGTCAGCGACGAAATCAGACGGTGTGAAGGCGTGCAGAGTTGGTGCAAAAGCGGCGAGAGGCTGAGGGTGCTGCACTCAATGCTTTGTAGGCGCGGCCGAATCACAATGTCAAAATCGGTGGTGTGCTTGAGGTGCTGGTTGACAATGCTGCTAGCAAAGGGCGATCTCCCTTTTTCACAGGTTGGTTTTGGAATAGATTGATCTGTTGGCAGTGTGCCAATGTGTGAATCTAGAGCCCAGCGACCCAAAATGGTGTTGGGGGATTGGACCATTGGTGGAGTTCACACTGGTGTCAGTTCGGTTAAAATTTTGCGACCCATCTATTCTTGCAAGAGGTAGCTCAATGATCTTTCTAAATCCACACGCTGCATTCTTGGGTCCCACTGAATTTCCCAATCTATTTGTCTGGACACACTTTGCTGAGCAAAATCCGCAGGCACTCGCGCGCGCCACCAGTAGGTGGTTTACGAACCATTAGAATCCTTGTCTTTTTTACGATATCAATGAGCAAGTGGTTTGCCAGGGAGTTTTTCTTTTTTCTCTTTTTTTTCAAAGTTTATTTCTTCATCAAGAGTTGGCAGTGGTTTGTCAAGCCGATGTAGGGGTTTCAGCCAGCCCCAGACCCGCAGCCCCGCGGCTCCGCTCGGAGGTGCGGCCCACCTCGGCGGGGCCCACGCGGCCGCCCAAGCCGAAGCCGCCCAGGGGCCCAAGCCGCCCAGCCGTTCGGGGGAGCGAGCCGAGCGTTAGGCGTTCCAGTCAAAGAACCCCAAGACGGTACTGACAGAGCGCCAAACAGAGACCAGCCCTATCAACTAGCCTCCCCAACTAACGCTGGGAGGGTTTAAGACATAAATGACATAAACCATCAACTTCTATTAACTTTTCCAATGGAAGCTAAAGCTGGGAGGGTTAAAGACGCATGGAGGCTGGCTGCTCGTCCTCTTGTTGGAAGGAGGGCTGTCGAAGCAGGAACCTTTTGACACACTTGGCCTGTTTTTGTCCCGTTTGGAGGATGGGGATCTTCAGATGCATGTACACTGCGAAGGCGAAATCAGAATTGCGCTTGGTTTGCGCATGCCTGTTTCGGCCTTGTTGGCCATGCCCAATCTTGCTTATGCTACTTAGTTTCCTGATTGTGATAGAGAGCAAGAGGGAGAGAAAGCAAGAAAGCAAGATGCGAAGAGCAAAACCCATGCCGTGCGGCGAAAACATGCAGTAGCTGATGGTCCATTTGAGGGGGACATTGGGGGCACCGATGAAGTCTCCAACGATCATTGGTGGTTTCGGAAGTCGACAATTCACTCAAGCCACCTCTTCTGGATGTGGCCCTTCTTGGCTTGAATTTGCGCGTGCCTACTTGTTTGGCCAACGATGCCAAGTGTTGCAAGGTGGGTAGACGCACGGGACACGCATTATTCGTCCAATCTCGCCGGCTTCCGTTTCATTGCTTTGAAGCGTGGACCGGGCGAATCCTGCGAGCAGCTGGTGGGCCCACATGTGACGGCTCGGTTTGGAGTAAGGTGTGGGATGTGGTTCTGGTTTGGCGACACAGAAACCTAACCCCTTTGGGAGGGGGGTGTCCTTGTGTGGTAGGATTCTGCCCGGTGTTAGCTTCTGATTAATTATTCTGGGGGACCATATCAATCAGGGGTGATTCCATTTTTGGAGGCCTTTGCTCCGAATTAGTAGCGACTGGGTCAAGCAGTGAGGTGAGGTAGATTCTGGAGCAATGGACATGATGGATGTATTTGTACACCCCATCACCCCATCGAAATCGAAACGAGGTAAGTCTGAAGAGATGGAAGTCCGATAACTCGTCTTCTCATGTTATGCTTCGTCTAGTTGATGCGATTGACCCATGGAGAACCAACACCAGTCTTGCATTCGAGAAACAAAATCCAGAGCAAAATCCGCGTGTTATAAACACGTCTCTATATATATATATACATATTATACACATTGCTCGAAGACGAATGGGTATGGCCGCCAGGCAGGGTACACACATACCATTCAGAATGCTAGGCAAGCAGAACAACATTTCACAAGGTAGATCAACAGCGTCTAATCGAAGTCCTACGGCGTTTGAGAACAACGCCACATATCATACAAACGTACTTCGACACGCAGTTTAGAGTAGTCTCGGGAGAAAACGAGTCAGAATATATACTGGAGAAGTTGGGTATAAGCCGAGGCTGTCCACATTCTCCATACCTTTTTTGCATCTTAATGTCTGAACTCGATATAAAGAATGAGGTGAATACTCCTAAGCACAAGGAGCCTATACAGGGATTCCAATATTCTGAATTATAAATCAAACACTAAATGTATTTATATTCTGTATTAAAAAACAAAAAAAAAAACAACGACAATTGCAATTGAAATTATTATGCGCTGATCCAGTCTGAATCCGAAAAGTACAGCCTACAGCTCAACTTCGAGAAATGTGCCAAGTTGACAACCAACCAGTGCCAATCACCAGGAAGGCTTGTTGACATGTTCCGCGTACCACAAGGAAGCCTTGAAGAAGACCGGAGAACAGCACAGCAAACCACTAATCATTGTCCGTTCTAAAGCAAGAACCACACAGATATGGAAGCGCAGAATCCTAAACTCATTTGGAACCTGTTATATGGAGAATCGATACAACTAGCACGCACGAAGCAGGATCGCTTGACGCATTCCAAATGAACATGCTTCGGAGCATACTGCAGGTACCACTTACGCATGTAGATCGAGAATGGACTAAGCAGAAAGTAGTTCAAACTTTGATGGACACCTCAAACCACAACCATATAAGACTTTCTGAACCATGGTTCAGGAGAAAATGACCTTACTAGGACATACATTGCGATCACCACCACGGACCTAATGAAACGCGTCCGCTTTGAACATGGAACTAACCTTTCACATGCGCGACACCTACGACGAGTTGGCAAACCAAGAGCAATTGGCTGATCGAGACGCGCAAGGATGCATACCGCCTGCGAAATCCTCACACTGTGTTTGATAGCAAGGATTCCACGCGTATGTCCTCCTTAAATAGAGTCCAACAAATGCGGGCTTCAAATCATAGAGCACTGGCAACGCTGTTCCGCCATGGTCTAAAAGCCCTAGGGGCGCCGATTTCTGAGCTGGTAGCGGCAACGCTGGGCAGCGCTCAACTCCAAGTTTACTCCGAGCAGCGTGTTGCAAAGAAAGAGAGCTCCGGACAACTCTGAAGTTGACATGCTCATTTCGGATGCATTCGGAGGAATTAGGAGGAGCAGCTCACCTCCACCACAAAAAACCGCCCGAAAGAAATCGATCGATTCCCCAACGAGTTGAACCGGACGTGCGGGCCCCAGGCATCGGCCCATCCAGGAGGCCGAGCCTGCCCGGTGAGGTTTGACCCATGAAGTGGGAAACCTGTAAGGGGCACCCCGGATCTGAAAGACCCTGATAAAACTGGGGGGAGGTCTCCGCTGTTTGGCGGGAATCTTTCAATTGTCACCTTTTGGCGGGAATCTTGTAGGAATTCCCCTTTGAGTGTTTTTGGGTCCCAATCACGTTCATTTCATGGTTCACTTTCTGGGTTGGTTCTCTTTGTAAGTTCACATTCAGAGTTCGCTTTCTGGTCCAATTTCTGGGTTTACTTTCTAGGTTCACTTTCTTGGTTCATTCTATGTTCACGCGAACGCGACGGTTCATGTGGGTTTGCCCGGCTTTGCATTCCTTGAGCAGGCCCCGCCGGTGCCTGTGAGCGCCGAGGCAGGCGAGCGCATATCCATTGGGTGGGGGGGGGTGGTCGGTTTCTATTGACCTTAGGAAGTGGGTGGTGAAAATGGTATGAGGCTCGCTCACACATTTTGTGGTCCTCCAAAAAAGAGATGCCCAAATGGCCCCCCGGGGGAGGTTCAACCGCCGCTTCCTCTAGGGCCGCTCTGATTCCGCTTCTTGCAAGGTACGCGAATCTGGTGAGCTGAACAAGTTGGGTTCAAAGACCGGCTGTTGCCCGTGCTCTTCAAGTCCAGATCAAAGGGATTTTTCTTGACAGCTGTTGTAAGTCAGGCAAGGTAGTCCTGCAGAACTGAGCTAACAACCATGCTCACGCACAACCAGCTTTTCACAGAAAGCCCGGCAGAAGGCATATCTTGCTGCGACTTAAAGCAAGATACCCGCATAGAATGTGGCATTTTTTTTTCTGGTTGGAATCTTCTGAAAAGTGGTTGGCAGACACAAGTCCCCACCTAAATAATGTCTACCAACGGGTCCCTACTTAAAATTCATGCCCATGTGAGTGAGATGGGCCCCCCTCATCCGCGAGGAGCTACCACGGGTGAGGCGCTGGAAGTCCGCGCTGACGTCGGCGGCCCCAGACCTTGTGCGACGTGCAACGGACAACTTCACGGGGTGTTCTATGGTTCAAATGCGGACATCGGAAAACTACCCAATGCTCCCAATTGTCCTACAAAAAGGGATAGGGGCTAACTACCCAAACGGATAAACACCCTGTAACATCCAAGGAAATGGCTTTGTCTATTCCCCCCGCTTGTGCCAATCGCAATGGCAACTGAGCTTTACTGTAACAAGCACCATGACGATACAGAGCTGGTCCATTCAATGTGGAGCCTGACAGGGGGAATGCCTCGACACACCCTTCAGCTCCCTTGAACTGGCTGGAAATGACCCCTCTGCGATGCGAGATGATCATAGTTTCATTGTGCAATTCAACCTGGAACTGCTTGGGTTGTACTTGTAAGGAAATGTATGTCTATATATATGCACATGTATACACAGGCTTTTGTTGGAGCGAACGCCGGCATCCGCTTGCTGTTCCACAACTACGGAAGTTTCACAACCTGTATCCTTGCCTGCTGCATAACGTATTTGATGTATCAACGGAGGGGCTTGCTTTTGGAAGCCAACATGCGTTGGTGTCAAGATCGAGACCCCTTTTTTGGACGTCTTCAGTTGGAGCAAAGAGAAGCAGTCTGATGCCATATCAGGTTCTCTAGACCCAAATTGAGGGTTGGCACCGTTTGACATGGGGACTCGTGAGGCAGCAAGAGGAAGTGCCCAAGCGCCTTGGCAGATCTCGAGATTTCGGCAAAGCGCGGGCTGGGGGTTGGTGCAGGCGAGCTGCAGGCAGATGGGAAAGGTGTGTTTTGCATGGTTTTTGCCTGGCTGGGGCTTCTTGGAATGGGCATGGCCACTTGTGACTCTCTTTTCTGGTAAAGTTATGTTTCTTGTTATCCAGGCTTTCACTGCAAACGGACACCGACCAGGAACTTTTTCTTTTTTTTGGGAAACAAATCACACCCAACATATAGTGGACACCCGTTGCGAAGCCTTTTCGGGATGCAAATGAGCGTTTCGGTCATTGGGCCGACCCTCCAGCTGCAAACTGTTCGCCACTTGGATTTCAGATAGGCACCCCCTCTATCTGTCACGAACCATCAGGAATTCCAAGATCATGTTTCAATCAACGCTTGGTCCGCGGTGTAAGGGGGGTATGTGTCTTACAACGTGACATCCGCAAGGGAAGCCTTTGGGGCCTCGAGATGTGCATCGATGGACCATGCGGCCAGCGCAGGTTCCTTGGTGCGAAACAACTCAGACACGCTTCCCCCCACCAAACGCGACCAATCACAAAGACACATGGATGTTGACAGTTTTTGGGACCGGAACCGTGCAAGAGGGCTCGAACAGGATTGTTTGCTCCCTGCCCCTTGCAACTGGCAGACCCCCTCCCCAACCTGAAGGTGTCTTTCTTTGGAGTCGGTACCCCCCAGTGGTTAAATGAGGGAAACCAAGAAAGAGGACGCCAAGGCCATTTTTGGTCCGAGTCCTTAAAAAGACACACCCACCTCACCGAAAAAATGTTTTTTTTTTGGTTCTGCTGGTAGGAAGGGTCGCCCAGCAAAGCCTTCAGCTTCCTTACCGCGAGGCCGATGGACCTCTCCAGGACGGCGCCGGCCATGCGGGGGTCCCCGGACCCAAGCCGAAACCCGCGCTGGGTTTCGAAATGCCCAGGCGCGCGTGCCCCGGAAAGCCGCTGAAGGATCTGGGGTTTGTCCTTTTGCGGAAGAGGGGCACCCTCTTTCGCCTGGTTCTTCCGGGACACCAAAAAAACCAAAAGGACAACTGACGCCTTTTTGGGTGGCCAAGCTTTAAAACAGACACGCAGGCGTGGTTCTCCTGTGATCAATCGAGGGGTGGACACGAGTCCGTACTCTTGTGCACCGGTTGATCGGAGAGAAAACAAGGTCCTGTAGTTTGTCTCTTTTGGATGGATCCCAAATTTGGGGATCAACATAGTTTGGAAGGACTGCCTCGCATGAGATGGGGGCCTCCTTTTAGAGGGTGGCTCGCCTTAGGCTGGAAGATGTGGAGATCAGCGCGGCTTGCTCAGCGGCACCCGACGTTTGCGTGGCTGGGCACTGGAAATCCGTTCTGTCCGAACGTAACATCCCAAAGCCACGATGTACAGTTTGGGAACTATGCTGGGCGAAACAGATCAGTAGAATTGGATGCTTCGTCGTTTCCATATTTACTTGCAGCCAAGTGACCTATGAAAAGAGCACAGCAAAGGCTTGCCTTCCGAGGCATCCCCGTACAGCGCCCAGGCAAGGAGCGGGCTGCAGGCCTTTGTTCCCCCGACACCCCAAACACGACGGGTTACAAGGGGTCGAAGCAAGAGTGACTTGAGGCCAAGAAGGGATGGTCGCCAACCTTGAGTTTATCTGCAGCCATTGCAAGGGCTGCCATTGAGGGAGCAATGACCCATAAGCCGCAAGAGGAGTTTCCACCCCTCAACTCGAAAGTTGATCCACCAGCAATCCACACAATCCACAAGATTACCGGTGCTTGGAGTGGGTTGGTTGCCATGCCCCAAGATGTTTTTCGACGGTGAAAACGAGCGATAAAACAACACACGTTGCCGGAGCTTGGCCGGGGCTGTTTTGTGTTGCATTTGCGCCATTCAGGTACTGTAACCCCTAGCTGGTGGTTTGGATCGGTTTGGGATTTGAACCCTGGTTCTCGTAGAGGATAAACGGGAAGCCACTCCTAGACACTAAAATACATCCAAGCCACCAATTAGTGGGAAGTTGAGCCATAAAGTACTCAACTTTCCCAGCTTCAGTGGGACGAACTGGATTGTCGCATCATTTCAAGCCATCCTGTCGAATTCTCCGCAACCGAGAAAGCACGCCTGAGCTGTTTTATCCCAACAAACACCTTCAAAAGAACGGCTCCATGCAATGATGAATGGCAGTTTCGCCAGGCTTTGGGTGCAGGTCTCAGAAGAGCTTTGAGCCACTGGGTCGTTGAGCACTGTCAGATGTTCAAGAGGCCGCTTGCCTCCAGCGATGGGGAAACTTGCGTCCATTTGCAAGCAACTGACTGGGATCGGACAGCAAGTGGCTGTGTCTGGTTGTGGTTGTGGTTGTGGTTGTGTGTGCTGGCATTGTGCCCACGTCAATGTATGAGAGATGCCGTTTTGGTTTTGGCACGCATGACTAAGATATGAAGGACCTTGCACTAACGCGCAGAGCAAGCAAGCGCAAGACTAGCAAACAAGACACCGGATGCCGCACTTTCTAGCGCTCCGTCCGGCCCCTAACCAAAGGAAACGTGAGAAAGATGGCACGGCAGCTCAGACAAGCGTTGGTCCAACAAATGACCGCCCATTCTTCCAACTGATAGCCAGAAGAAGTGACAAGTTGGCCTTGTACTACAAGAACTGCAAACCACTGCAAGCCGCTGCAAGCCACTGCAAACACACTGCAAGCCACTGCAAGCCACTGCAAGCCACTGCAAGCCACTGCAAGCCACTGCAAGCCACTGCAAGCCACTGCAAGCCACTGCAAGCCACTGCAAGCCACTGCAAGCCACTGCAAGCCACTGCAAGCCACTGCAAGCCACTGCAAGCCACTGCAAGCCACTGCAAACCACTCGCACCACTTCAACTGCAATCACCTCACCTTTTTCCTTTTTCCGGGGGTCAGCGTGCTGGGGGATGGCTCACCGACCCTCGGATGTTGCCTGCGCCATAAGCGGCCGGGGCTCGCTGGTGAAGAGCTGGCGTAAGGCGGGACCGACTTTCCAATGGAAGTGGACAGCCTTTTCAAGGGGGCTGTAGTCTTCCAATTGGCTGTGGCTCAAAAATTGGGGGGAACCTCAAATGGCAGCTTGGTAGATGGAAGCAAAGACCAAACCTGAGGTGTGCCCTAGCTATTTCATTTGGAGCCATACCCACTTGCTTCCTCGTGGGCTATTGGCCTATGGGCCCTGGTTTCCTTTTAGCAAGGTCTTACGGCGCGGACGCTGCCGACTGGGAAGCGGGCGTTGAAAACGGTACACGTGTACCGTATATGGAGGCAGCCTTCCCCGCTACAAGTTGGTGATTTCTCACGGCAGTGACGGACTTTTTGTTGCTTGCGCAACAAACGACAAAAACCCACACCCATCAGACACACACACACACAGACACATCAGACACATCAGACACACACACACACACACACACACACACACACACACACACACACACACACACACACACACACACACACACACACACACACACACACACACACACACACACACACACACACACACACACACACACACACACACACACACACACACACACACACACACACACACACACACACACACACACACACACACACACACACACACACACACACACACACACACACACACACACACACACACACACACACACACACACACACACACACACACACACACACACACACACACACACACACACACACACACACACACACACACACACACACACACACACACACACACACACACACACACACACACACACACACACACACACACACACACACACACACACACACACACACACACACACACACACACACACACACACACACACACACACACACACACACACACACACACACACACACACACACACACACACACACACACACACACACACACACACACACACACACACACACAGCAGGCGCACCAGCGGCGCACCGCGCACGATAGCACGGCAGGGCCTTCACACTGGTTCGTTGGGTTGGTTGGTTGATTCACACACACACACACGTTTTAATTCACATGTTTCACACACACACACACACACACACGTTGGCACACACACACACACACACAAGTCATTCGCCTTTTTTGTTTACCCTTCTTCGTTATTTGCCTTCTTTTCAATTCGCTTTATTTTAACCTTTTATTGTGTATTTGCGTTGTTTCTTGGCGTTTTCAATTTTGGTTTGGCATTGCCTTCAGCATTTTGCCTTTTGGTTTGGTTCGGGTTTAGTTTTATTCTTTAGCATTTGGCGTTTGGTTTTAGCGTTTTTATTCATTTTAGTTTTGGCGTTTGCCATTGTTGTTACATTATTATTCATTTACATTACATTTATACCAGCATTATTTTTGCGTTATTCATTGTTTATTTTTATTCACATTGGTTATTGCTTTTAGCTTTTTTGTTTATTGTTTTAGCGTACCATTGTTTACTTTACTTATTTATTCAGTTATTATTTATTGTTGTTATTTAGCATTTGTTTTTGTTCAACATTATTCGTTGGTTTATTAATTATTCATTTTATTAAATTACCATTTATTAGCTAATTCCATTGGCATTTTAAATACCCTTCGTGCAGCATTGCATTCGCGTTTAGCGTTGGTACACATTGTTGACCTTCGCCTTCGTTCTTTGTTCCTTGTTGCATTTCGCGACAGATTATGAAGTGCTTCGCATTTGTATATTTTATTGTTGCATGCCTTCATGGTACTGTTCATGTTCATGTTATTGTTCATTGCATTCGTGACATTGTTGTTTCATTTGCATTTAGCGTTCACATTTGGCACATTAATTTTAGCGTTTGCGTTGTTTCAATTGCGTTGCATTCGTTGCCAATGTTTTAGCGTTCAGCATTTCGTTTGTTTATTCGTTTTGTGGTTTCATTCTATGGTGGTGTGTTTTCGCATTCAGCCACAAACAGTTATTCATATTATTGGCATTGGCATTTCATTATTTCGCATGTTTTCATTTTGGCGTTTGCATTGCACCTTTCGCCTTCAGCGTTCAGCGCATTTCGCATTGTTGTTGCAGTTTGCTTGCTCTTCGCCTTTAATTGCCTTCAGTTATTAACGCATTTGGTTCAGTTAGCATTCGCCTTCGCACATTGCGTTTATTCACTTTCGCTTCCTTCCCACCTTCAGCCACCTTCGCTTCTTCTTCCTTCGCCCGCCGCCCCAGCCCAGCCATGCCGCCGGCCATGGCCCCCGCGCCCACTTCGCGTGTCACCTTGCATGCCTGTTGCAGCATATCTTGTTGCACCATTGCCTTCGCATTCTTCTTGCCTCTGGCTCGCCTTCATTCATGCGTGCATGCTTCTTCACCGTGCGCCACCATTCGCCTTCCCTTACCGTTCGCCCCGCGCCCCCATGCCTGCCAGCCGCCAGCCGCCGCCGCCAGCCGCCGCCGCCGCCACGCCGCCCGCATATGTGCATCGCCGCGCCATGACCTGCGCTCTCTGTTCTCTGTATATTACATACTTACTGCCTTCGCTGCGTATGACCCTTGCGCCAGCCTTACACACTGCCTTGCTCAGCGCATGCGCACGTACCCACACACACACACACACACACACACACACACACACACACACACACACACACACACACACACACACACACACACACACACACACACACACACACACACACACACACACACACACACACACACACACACACACACACACACACACACACACACACACACACACACACACACACACACACACACACACACACACACACACACACACACACACACACACACACACACACACACACACACACACACACACACACACACACACACACACACACACACACACACACACACACACACACACACACACACACACACACACACACACACACACACACACACACACACACACACACACACACACACACACACACACACACACACACACACACACACACACACACACACACACACACACACACACACACACACACACACACACACACACACACACACACACACACACACACACACACACACACACACACACACACAGCTATGCCCCTTTTGCTGTGCGTCGAAACTATTCTGTGAAAGGATGACATCAATCATTTGGAGGCGCCCTCTTTGACATGCCACCGTGGTGGGCAGCGTTACGTGGGCAGTCGCTCTTTTTGCTGAGTGGCTGAGTGGGGCCAATCCTTCGCAGGCTGGAAAGGAAGAGACGGGAGCTTAGATGGGATCCTGACGATCGAGCTTTTGCACAATGTTGACCCCATATTAAACAACCAGCCAGTTTATGAACAGGGGGGGTTTTCCCCTCCAAAAGTGACGTTTTCCCCACTAAACACAGGCACACCCCCTTTTAATCAACTGGGGTTGATTGATATGGGGTTAACATTACCGGGCATGTCTTTTTTTTTGAGTGTACGCCCTCGGGGCTTGGCTTTTCTAATAGGAAGCCAAAGGGAAGCCACTTACTGTGGGGGTCCCTCAAAATTGCCAGACCCAACTGTCGCTCTTGCTGAATGATTGATACTTGTGGAGGCGTTTCAGTGTCAGCTGAGGAAGGACTCGCACAATCGAGCATCTTGGCTGGATGCCTATGTCTCGGAGTCTCAGTCAGCCGACCAGGATACCATTCGCCTGCTTGCATTCATGCAAAGGGATTGCATGGATGTCTGTAGGGGATGCATCGAGCACATGATTTGAGCCTCCCGATTCTTCTTTCCTCTCATGGGCCGAGGCCGAGGCTGTTGGGCTTGCCAGATTTGGATACTTATGGCATGTGCAGTTTTGTTGTCAGCTCAGGTTGCCCCAGGTTGCCCCAGTGACGATGGATTGAGGGCTGTCGATTTTCGTATCTTCATTCAGGCCACTATATATATATATATAGATTGATGTTTCTATGTACGAGGGGTTGCTAGCGTTTAGAATCCCTGCGAAACGATAGTCAAGTGGTGTGTGTGTGTGAGAGAGGTGCTGGCGGCGGGGGGTCCGGGGGGTGGGGGGAGAGGGGGGTCTCGGATAAACTCCCCTTTCTTGTTTTCTTTTCCATGGTTTGTCATTGACGGCTTATTGATTTTGCATCTTGAAGCAGTTCACCAGGAGAGATGATGGTTACATCTACTAAGCTTAAGAGGAAGCAGTACCTTGATACATGCATATATAGACATATTTATATATGTATATGTATATATATATATACATAATTGCTATGGCAATTGGATGGAGGTCAACCAGCCCTGCGAGCTTGGGGGGGCCCTTATTTTTCAAGCTGCTGCATGTATTAGCTGTTTGTCCAAAGCACATCCGAATCTTTTCAATTCAGAAGGGTGGCAACAAGATATGGTCACGAGAGACTTACCCCTTCTTCATTTGTGTTAAACTGGGAGACCTTTGGATAATGCACGGGACTCGGATGAGTTTCTGCCCCAATTGAAGGGTTTTTAGCCTCCATGGTAGGGTGGGGGAAGCTGAGAACCGGACCACTCCACCGATGCGACTCCTCCGAGACCAGGGGGGTCTTTTTGACCCCCTTTGGTGGAAGACTTTGATCGACTTTCTTGTGAAGGATCCCTTTGTGAGGGGGTCGCCCATTTTCTGACAAACAAATCTGACAAATGTTTTCTGACAAAAGGCAACAGACACGCGACTCCGAGACGCCTTTGGTGCTGCACCTGGGGCTTTCGCTGCAGCGCCGCGGGCGCCGGGACGCGTGGCTCTTCGCGGAGTGCTTCCGGCCCCGCGGGAAGCCCCAGCCCCGGGCGCCAAAGGTGTGGCTCCCCCCCGGTTTGGGGTCGCAAAATAGGGGAACCGGTACCCTTAAAAAGGAAGTCTTTGCTTTTTTTGAGGGATTGGGTTGAAAGCTTGCTTGCTTGCTTGTTTGCTTGCTTGCTTGCTTGTTCGGTTGTTTGTTTGTTTGTTTGTTTGCTTGTCTGTTTCTGAAGAGTTGGCACTCTACTCAACACCTTGAGGTCCAGAAATCTACCGCAAAGGAACCGACCACGACCGTTTACGCGACCCACAAATCAAGCGGCTTCCAGTTCGGGGATCGTTTTTGCCGGATCGCGCTTTTCATAGCCATGTCTGTTGCCCTGGGATATCCCCTGGACCCTCCTTTCAATGGGTTGCTGCATCAAACGCCACATTTGTCGCATTCTAAGCATAGCCCACAAGGCAATGAGGCTGTGGGTCGTGGACCGCAGTAGTTCGAGGCATCACTTTCAGCTTCTCGCGGTCACCATCGCAGAAGGGGTTGCTATGGGTGGATTGGGGGGGGGGGAAATCTAAGAACCCTAAACCCTAGACCCTAAACCCTACACCCTAAACCCTAAACTCTAAACCCTAAAAGGGAGGGGGAAGGAGAGAGGGGGAAGCATTTTTGAAGCTCTGGCGGTTGCCGAGGTTTTGAGCAGTGGCTTGATCAGCGCAACCTCTCAGGGCGGCTGGCAGCCTGGCACAACTGGGGTGGACGGGCCGAAGGGTGGCCAAAGTGGGGGCTGGGCAGTTGATGTTCTTTTCAAGGCGGATGGCTTATGACGGACCTTGATCCTGACTTGTGCTTTCACAGAAACTGATTCTGAAGGCGTACTTGCGTACTTGTCGGATCCAGATGGTGTCGACTGGTTTCTTGGCGTTGAACGTTTCGTTTCAGCTTTTGAAGCGAGGCTTAAGATTTGCCCGCGGGCTAGAGCTTGCATGCATCTCCGAGCTGACATGGTCTAAGGAGTATTCCGGGACTCAGCGGAAGTGGCATGTCTTCAGCTACCTCCCGACGGAGCAGGGTGAGCAGGAGCGACCCCACGGGACGGCGTGTGGGGAGTTTCAGCTCCGGCTATGGTTGGTCATCGGGCAAATCTCTGCAGCCCAAAACTACCTTCACAATCTGAGGAATGCAGGAATAGGAGCCATCCGGGCTTTGCATACGGATCATGTTCAATGTTCCCCAACACTTCTCTTCAGGGGTCTGGATTTGGGCTCAAGCCCTGAACGGTAAGTTTCTCTCGCTTTCTCTTGCCACCACAAAAAGCCGCTCCCGCCATGCTGGACACGTGCCGGGCACTTGAATTCGATGCCCTGCAGGGTCGGGCCTCATCCTTTGACGGGCAGAACATTGTTTCACCAGGGCAAACAACTGGCTTTCAACCTTCAACTGGCAGGCGCTTTGTTCTCCATGAAGGATGACAAAGACCACAGTTTCGGCTGACTTGCTGCAGATGTGTCAAGGTTGACGAGGCTTCCTCAACAGAACATTGAGCAGTATGGTGAAAGAACACTCACTTTTAACAGAGGTTGGTGGCTTGGTCGCCCCTCAGTTTGAATCTCGGGGATGACATGTTGCTCCTCTTGCATTTGCAAAGTTCGCCTTCTGCGACCTTCCTCTAGTCTCCCCACTGTGGTTCAAAGAAAAGCTACCCAGACCCCAGGGCTGAAAACTCTGAAGGGGCTCACAGCTGACATTTTGCCAGCCCCGCTCAAAAATTGGAGTTTAGTTCCTGATTCGGTGTTGGGATGTTGAAAGCCACCTTTTCCATGACGCGTCCTGTTTTGGGATCCGCATGAGTCATTGTCAGGGATGGTGAATGATGGCTGCCGTCCTTTTTGGTTGTTTTGGTCGAACAATAGATGGGTTTCGATTCCTGGTTTACCTGGTGGTTTAATCATCCGCCAGGGAAACCCATCTGTTTTCCCCAAGAAGGACACCTATGCCCGATCCGATCGATCCGAGGCCGATCGATCCGAGGAGGCCATGGTGGAGGCGTTCCACGGCACCTGGTGGTACTCCCTGTGGCTGGTGCTGCAAACAGGCGGATCCGCCCCCGACACCCCGCCAGAAACAGACTCGCGCAAGCTTGGACATGTAGACTCACGAAAGAGAGATACGTCTATATATATATATATATTGGACAGATATATATATATATGTATATATATATATATATATATGTATATATATATATATATATATAGATAGATAGGTATGTATACCTGTAGCTGGGCTACCAGTTGAAGTTTGCTTGCAGTTGCTTTTTTTTTTGTCAAGGATTGACATCGATCGAGGCAAAGAGCATGGTTGGAAGGAGGCTGAGATCAATGCCTTTTGCTCCACCCCGAGTCCAAGCAGTTCGGATATCTTTCTTTTTGCACCACAGTCCCTTTGATCCTGTCAGAGTTCCCCTCTAGGAATTTGGCCGTTCATTCACTGGTTCCAAAACCCAACAAGCCCCCACCTTTCAAATGTGCCCCAAACAACCACCATGGAACCTCAATCATGCATTTGTAGCAAGATGATTGCCAGTTGCCCGGGCTGCGCCTGAAAAACCCACCCGGACTTGCGAAGCTGCCTCTAGGATCTCCAAAGGCCATTCCTGATCTACGGCCAGTGACACTAAGCGACCGTTTTGAGGGTTCACATGTGGAGATGAACCCATATGTGGCAGGCGTGGTCCTTGAGTCCAATGACAAGGAGAAGGGGCACGACTTTAATAGCTGTGCTGGGGTCTTCTGCTCGCCGGATGTGTGCACGGCTGAGACGCTTGGCTCAACGCTAAGCGCTTGTTTGCGAGCAGGGATAGCGGCCAACCATTTCTGACGAGACTTTTCTTCTGGCCTTGTTGGGATCCAACAGCATTTTTCTGGAAGGGGCTTGCCTGGGGTTCGCTAGAGCTACCGGTCACCTGTGAAATGCCATTCCATAGGCAGCTCACGGAGATTTCTTGGGTGTTTGTGCCGGTTGAACAGTTCAGGTCGGCCGCTCCTTGCAGTGCCCTTGTCACCAAAGGTCTGGGACCTCGGGTTGCTGCAAGCTCTGCGAGGGTCTTCCCCAGTTCAGCTGCACTCCGTTTTTCCGCTTGCTTGGCTCTTCCCCACCTCAACCAAAAGGGTTCCAGGGTCACTAAGCCGTGCGGCTTTGGCCTTTTCCTCCCAGGCAGTACGCGCGCCCGCAGATCATCTTTCAGGATGGCATGTACCACCGCGTGATCTTTCAGCTGCTGGTGCAACGGAACCAGCGCCAGAAGCGCAAGCACGGCCGAGCCACCTGGCGCAGGTGCTTTGTTTTGTTGGGTGGAAGGGGATGGGTTGAGGCATGTCCAGCGATGTGCAGTTACAGTGGGGTGCAAACTCGAGGCATTTGGGCGTGCATGGGCCCAGACCAGTTCTAGGCCATACTGTCCTTGGTTGCGAGCTGCTTTTCATGGCTCCCAACCTGCGAGGAAGGCGTGCAATGGATCCTACCAATGGCATCTGTGACGCTCGGATGAGAAGGGCCGTGCGTCCGGGGCCCGTTGAGACGACTGTTCTACCGAAAGCAAACTGGCAATCTTTGTCATGTCTGTTTGAGGAAGGAGAAGCGCAGGTCAACCCGGGCTTTGCTGCTATCCTGTTTATCAAGCAGCAAACACGAGGGAAGAGAAAGAGAGAGACACAGAGAGAGGGGGAGAGAGAGAGTCAGATCACTGCCAAACAGACTGGCACATCTGTACGCATGTTGATATATTGCACGTACACAAACATCGACGCGTAGCCCTGACATGGCTTCCATACGTTCTACTGCCATTCGCAAAAAAATGCAGGGTAAACACCAAAAACGAAAACGTTGCAGGCTCGCCTCTCCCTCTAGGACCTGCGCATGTCTCGCTGTGCATTCTTTGCGTGTTTGTTTGAAGGTGTAGTGTACCCATTTTGGATGTTCCATACTCCAAACATCCAGGAGCCAAGAAGCTAGGAACTAGTATGGTTCCATAGCGTGAAGCTTCTGTTTTTTCTTCTTATTCTTTTGATCATGGAGGCAAACAAATAATGGCAGAACAAAGCGGAGCGTTCTCCAACCGTTTTCCTTGCTTCTGGGGGCTACCCAACAGGCACGGCCATTATTCTTCACGCCGAACTCCCTATTTTTACCTACACCCATGCAAATCCGACCGGCAGTTCAAGGGACATCGGCCTATTTTTGGGGTCCAACCCCATATTATGGACACATATTCAGGCGCGGATTTGTGTTCCTTCCGCTTTTCTGGGGGGACGCCCCCCGCCATTTTCGAGGTCCAACTGCGTCGCGAACCGAGGAAGCTCAAGGCGCTGTGGATCCGCCTGGACGCGCCGCCCAGGCCCAGGGAGGAGGCGCTCAGGGACTGGTGCAGCGCCTCGGCGTGGGTTTTGGTGCTGGTCATTTGAACAGCTCAGCCAGGGAACTGCGAACGCACCGCCCCAACAAACCCATGGAGCGGGCTCCTACAGGCTTGCTCCCACGCGGGTAGAAACTTGGCCCTGGTCTTTCTTAGTTTCCCGAAAGATCCAGAAATACAAGCCGTTTGGGTTGGAAAGGCAAATGGGGATTGGGAACCCCTCGTCCAAACCAGCAAACCAAACCAATCAATTGGATGGGGAAGGAACTCCTCGTCCAAACCAGACCAAACCAATCAAATGGAAGCTGAATGGTCAGACAGCTTGGTGTAGGCTCGGTTTAGGGTTGATATAGGGTTGGGTTGTTTGATGGTTGGGTTTTCATGGTTGGTTATGGTTGGCTCAGGGTACCCTGTTCTTTGCCAAAATCCACGCTTCGGGGGTCAAGCATTGGTTTGGGAGTTGAAGCCCTGGCTTTTGTAGAGGGAAAATAAGAAACCCCAAAGGTCTAAACCGCCAAATCCAAACCACCAAGAGGGAAGCGTCTTTGTGCAGATCGGCTCCAGGGGGTCTAGGGCACCTCAGGAAAGTTGGGGAGGGTTCTTGGGGTTTTTCGAGGAGAGTTCTGAGGGTTCCGACTTCTGCATTCCGAGTGCGCGCAAATGTGCCTCATGCGGTTGGGGATATCACCTGAGCATTTTTTTGAGGGGTGAGGAGGTGGTCCAAAGAAGTACCTTCCTGTCCACGTTGCCATGGAACCAGAGGGACCCATCTGACATCCGCGTTGAGTTTCAACGCGTTTGGGTTTGCCAAGAGACTTGGATGCTTGAACCTGTAAAAGTGGACAAAATCGGTTTTCAGCCAGCGGATTTCCACGTTTTGATGGGGTCCTGGTTTCGCCCTATCCAAATTCACTCAGTCGCTCATCGTTGGCGCTGAGGCGAGCTGGAGGCCGTGTGCCTTGGCGATGGAGGGGGGCTTGTCAGTCGGAAGGCCTTGATTTGCGAATGTCTCTAGGATTTGTTGCTGGATTTCAGTCTTAAATCGAACGGTTTGAACAGAAACAGACGAGTTTCGAGCATCAACCAGCGCTTGTTGTCAGTCCCTACTGTAAAAAGGATGATCCCAAGAGGCACAGGATGCAGCTTTCGGAAAGGGTCAACTAGACTCGTGGTACATTTGACAAAATCTCTGGATCTGGGACTGGTGCGCGAGGCCGTTCTTGTTGATCTTCCCTCGGGGACATTAAAGCCCCCAGGAATTGGGCTTTCAGAAGCACCTGCTACTTTGTTTGAAGAGCTGTTTCCTCAGGGTGCGACATGGCCAGCTATGGCCAGCTTGTTTTGAGACAGCGACGATAGGGACTGTCTCCAGCGATTGTTTGCCTCCAAAATGGCAGTGGGATATCAGTAAGCAACGAGCTCGCGCCCTACTTCAAATCCCACTGACAGCCTTGCATTGTTTCCTAGATCAAGCCCTCCCTTTGACCAAAGGATCGAAATAGTACCCAAGAAGGAGAAGGGTCTTGGAAAAGGGGGTAACTGAACAAAGCAGCATAATTTGTTCCTGGCAGCAACTTTGGATCTATGTCAGGTGGTGTCTAACATCCAGCAAGGCTGGTTTAGGCCCGAGACACAGCAGGGTGCCCAACACTACTTCGGCACTTCTTCTCCAGAGTTGAATCCGCGTCACAGCCACCCACGGATTTTCAGGAAGATGGATGCACATCATACCGAAGAACCAGCCAGGCATGTTGAAGGGGGTTTAGTTTTGATTGGCAGAAAGAACTAGCTCTTTCTTTCTGTGTTGGATATTTATTCATGTTGCACCTTTTGGTGCCTTTTTGTGCCCCAGCCTTTTTTTAGGTTTCTCGTTCCA
>CAUJNA010002068.1:812500-830000 GCA_963377175.1 Effrenium voratum | reverse complement strand
ATCGTAGCATCTAACGGCTGAAAAGTATCATCCTAGTGGATGAAGTATCATCGCAGCATTCTGATGATAATCATGAATACGCATCTTTTGCATCTCAAATCGAGCGATGACAGTTATCACCACGCATCCCCAGCATCTCTTGCAGGCATAAGGATGATGATGGTGATAGCGGTGATGATCAGGATGATGACTATGAGGAAGATGATGAACAGTATCATCGTAGCATCCGCTGCATCTCCAACGATGACGATGATAAGTATCATCGGAGCATCCCCTGCATCTCCAACAGTTGATGATGACGATGATGATGATGACAACGGTGATGATGATGACGATGATAATGATGATGATGATGACAATGGGAAGATGATGAAAAGTGTCATCGTAGCGTCCGCATCTCCAACGATGATGATGACAAGCATCATGTAGCATCCCCTGCATCTCCAACAGTGGATGATGATGACGATGATGATGATGACAACGGTGATGATGAATGAGGAAGATGATGGCGATCATCCGCGTCATCGCAACTATCATCGCGACATCCAGCGGTGCCTTGACCACTATCATCGTAGCATCCCTTGAATCGCCAATGGAGCCGAGCGTGATGATTATTATGATGATGACGATAACGATGACGATAACGATGATGAGGAGGATGACGACGATGTTGATGATGATGACACCCTTCCCATGCGCCTCGCCCTTGCAGACAAGGGGTCGGCGGATATACGTATATGTACGTACATCCCACGTATACCTGTCTTGCATACAATATGTCTATATATATATATACACCTATGCACACATATTGTCTTTAGTACATGCAGGGCTGGATCGACGGCTCGGAGTCGGAGGAGGTGATCTTTGAGGACGAGGAGGGAGCCGGCGAGCGGCGTGCGAGTGGGAAGGTTGCAGATGCGTGTTTGGCGTATTGTGGGTTGATTTTAACGAGTAATACCGAGGTGCCAAACCAAACCCAAATGTTTTTGGGCTTGGCTGTTGGAAGGCAAGCTGAAAGGAAATTGCAAGGGATCGCGGAAATTGCTTGCTTGCCATGGTTGGGAGTGCCGCCCGCTACTTGTCCAAGTATATAGAACACTTTCTTTTCGGGATGGACCCAGGTATGTAATGTCACAAGTCTCTCTCTCTCTCTCTCTCTCGGTCGGCTAGACAGGCTTACATACTAGAGGTTTACCAAAGAACTTCAGCCTTTTAGGGGCACCCAACAATTGCCTTTTGCGGTGTGATCTGTAGATAAATTCCACAGTGCGCTTTGTGCGTCGAGGAGCAGCCACAAGCATCGGAATGGGTCGGCCAAGGGCCACCCTCGCCGCTGCCGCCCCCGCCCTCTCCACCTTCCCCGGCCTCCCCTTGTTTGGCACCATGGCTCAGGCTGCCAGCACCCCCCTCGCCCAAGAAGTTGAAAACAAAGGCGCCAAAGGCCATACCCGCCAAGGCCATGCCCAAGCCACCGGCAAAGGCCATGCCCAAAGCCAACACCCCGCCTGCACCGGCGCCTCGCTGTTCGCTGCCGCCGCCGCTGCCGCCGCCGCCGCCGCCGCCGCCGCCGCCCGTGGCGCCCGTGTTGCCCGCTGTGCCGACCACGCCTCCCAAGAGCCGACCGATGCCGGCAACGCCGCCCAAGAGGCCGGCCACGCCGCCCCGGTTGGCGCCAGCGCGGGCATCTGACATGCTCAAGCGCAAGCTTAGCCAACTTTGTACAGGCAGGATTGGGCGGCATCAGATGGTCACTGGCTAAGTCGTCATCGGCTGAAGCAAACGTGTTGCAAGCGTGTGCAATGTTTCCAGCGAGGTGTATCAAATGACACAGCATGGCGGTGGCAAGGACACGCGGCGCTTATTCACGCTTGGTTCATGCTCCACCAAAGACCTGGTCACCTTGCCGTCCACAGGAATGGCCATGAGCACTTCGCCTTGGAGTGATTGTGCATGCGAGCCGCGGCGCTTGCAGTCATAGGAATAGTCATGAAGTCATCATGCATCACTTATTGTACGTCAATCACGTCAAGCAATGGGCAATGATCCGAGTTTGTTGCTGAGAAGTCTGGCACAGCAAATGACGTATACGTAGGTTGCCACGCATTCCCGCTTTGCCCGTGTCGCCAGGGCAAGAACACCCGTGGCGGCAGGGTCAAGGACACAGGCCAGGCAAGTCGATCGCAGCACTCGACCTGGAGCCATTTCCTCGACAATGCATGCCATCTCAGTTTTGCTGGGCATACCTCGGGCCTTGCAAGACATCCAAACCTTTTCTTTGTTGGCACGCCCGGACAGCCATATCCATGACAGGTTTTTTCAGCCCTCCGCTGATTCCTCGCTTCCCCAACGGCATTCGCGTTCGAGGGCCGGCTGACTTTTGAAGATGGTTCAGTTGAAAGGGTCAACATTGCCCATCGTTCAATGGTACCCCTTAGCTACAGTCTGATGGTAGAGTTTGGGAGATCTTGGCGGAAAACAAGCTCGTTGCACAGGAAGGTGGAGCCCATCAAAAGAGTGCTCTGATTCTTTGGTTTCGTGTCAATGGCCAGGCATAGGGGGCCATTTCGCTCAAGCGAACATGCATCAAAACGAGCTTGGACTGGCATGTTGGGCTTCCTTTGAAGCGAACTTTCATATCCTCGTTCAGACTAAGAGAGGCAGGGCCGTGACCTTCTCGGTACCCGCCGGCTCATCAATCGACAGCACACAGTAGCATTGGCACATTTGCATCCATATGTGTGGAAACAAAGCCACTGCAAACTAAGATGTTTTTCCAAGCTTGGACGTTTGGGTTTCCTTTCATGCTGGGTTTCATGCTGATTGCCTTTTTAAGTTTCTTTGTTGGGGGCCCAACTGGAGTTGAGATGTTTTGATGACGCTGTGCCAATGGTTCGGCTTCCCCGTGCTTGGGATCATTTGATCCGAGGTCCCCGACTCATCGCGCCCAATTTCAGCCGGCGAGGCGCTTTTGGCACGCTTGGCATGACTCAAAGCTAGTAGAGGGTGTGTGCGAGCTGCCGGGATGCCACCAAGTTTCGAGGCACCTTTCGATAAGTCGTCACAGAACAAGCGCTTGAGGCATGAGGCGTTTTGGGGACTGGCTGAAAGATACCTTGACGGAATGGGAGAATGGCTCAAACCAGACCCAAATGGCCTCCTTTTCAGCGGAAAGCCTCATTGATGTTTGAGCAACAAATGCGTATGCAAACATTGGTGGTTGGCTGGTCCACCAGTCACACAAGGCTGCTTTTTCGACAGTGCGCGGCCGTCGGACTGTTCTGCCCTGTCGCAAGGTGGTCCAGAGATGTGCGGCAAAAAAGAGACGCGGCGCTTCCGGGTGAGACAGAATATCCCCTACCAGCCATTCATGTATCAGGTCGGGCCTGGATCGGCTTTTGCCAAGCCCGGAATCGTCCATACAGGCTGGGGTTCCCTTGTTTTACCCCCATTCCTTCAGTTCGATCCCCTCTCCCTGTTGCAACCCCCTACAGGCTGCCCCTTCCAGCCAGCAGAAAGATGTTTTAGATGCCGGTGCCGCTTTGCGAGCTCCGGGTGTGATGGTGGTGGCAGGGCTTTAGTTTGTGCTGAAAGCTCAGGTACTTCTCAGGAAGGCTGCAGGCTTTGGTGTCCGAACACAAAATATCTGTTTCCCTTGTGAATCACACATCACTTGGAAAGCCAAAATCATGCCCAACCAGATAGGGGAATGTTTGGTTCACTTGGCCCCTATTCTTTTGAGCAAGCGAGATGATCATTCTTCTATCCTTCGTTTGGCGAGGGCGCGGGGTCCCATCCGCAAAATTGGTGCCGGTCGAAGACTAGACCCGACTTTCTCGCATGGCGACTTCCAGCAAAGATAAAAGTAAATGTCGCATCATTCTAAGCATTTCAATCATTGCAGTCCTTGCATTCACTTGGACAGTTCCAAAGAGGAGTCGAGAAGGGGAGCCAAACGCAAGGCTCAGGATCTTGATTTTAATGTCCGTGATCTGGGTTCGTCTCTACATTCATGGACCTCTACATATGCCTGGTTTCCTTTCGGTTGTTCTTTGAAGCCAACCAAGACGAGTCCCCCCCCCGACATCCCCTCATGTCTTTTGTTAGGGGACCCCCAAAATGGTGGGTGTCCCTCCAAAACCAAACAACGGGCACCCTCCAAAATAGCAACACACACACACACACACACTGCAAAATCGCTCCGTGGCGCGTCCGAGGCCTAGCGGCGCTGCCTCAAGCGCCGCTTTCTTTGGAGGCGGAGGGTTTACCGAACATCGGCAGCTGTAGCAATGAGGATGGTACCCATTTGGGTGTGGCTCAATATTAGAGAGCTAGGGTTACGCAGGCTTTGGTCTCTGGTTCCACTTATATCAAGGTATATCAAGGTGCGATTTTGGCACATGTTTTTGAGCCACAGCCATTTGGGTGGCTCGTCTTTTTCTAAGACCCCCAGAATGGCGCAATGATTTCCTCTTGGGCTTCCCTTCAGAACCAACCAAAACGGGTACCCCCGCAAAACAAAGACAGACCTCTTTGACACCATTTGAATGCTGTTTGATCGACCACCTACGTATATAGTGCGAAGTGGAAGGAGGTGGAGTCCTAGGGATGACACGCGATTTGAATGCTGGTCCAATCGTGGATGGACAAAGTGCTGCACTTGGAATGGATGAACCCATGAACCCGATTTGAAAGCTGGCTGATATAAACCACCACACATGGGGGGATGTGGACGGTAAAACGTTGATCCCCAAAGGATGGTGAACCACTGGCTGTCAAAAAGTAGACCTGTCAAGAATATGTTCGGTGTTATGTTGGTGCTCCCTATCATGTCAAGTCGGTTACATGGCTTATTTGAATTGGATGCTGAATGGGAGGACTCGCTGAATGGGGAAAGACGGGGGCAACCATCGGCCATTGGGAGGCATGCCATGGTCCAGCCATCTCTGATTCGTCAACACCATGGTTGTTCGTAGCACGGAAAGATATGGGTGTTTCTCAAAATAGGGGACCCCTTTTGCATGAACCGACTTTTGTTGTTTGTGGCACCTCTGACTATTTTGTTGCGCCGGTTAGGTCGCTTTAAATTTCATGGCTGAGAGGCTGAGAGGTCGTTTTTGCTCGGACCCCACCGGAGGCCTCGCCGGCAGGCCGAGAGGGGTGGATGAAGCTTGGGCGTTGCTTGGGGAGGGCTGGGAACCCTTCCTTGGAGCGCTTTGCCTTAGGCGACATGAGAAAGGCTGTAAGGAGATGGTTTTGGGGAAAAGGCTCATCAAATGGCGCCGAGTACGTGGTGGTTGCTCACCACCTTCACAAAGGCTGCTCACAACCGATTGACCGCTAAGGCTGACCCTCAAGTCGGTTCTGTGGCCGAGTTCAGCGGCTTTGAGTCACACCCGAACAGTTGGCTTTTCAGTTTGACCCGTTTGGCTGATGGGAATTCTGTTCCAGTTATCCCCTTGGCAGGTGATGATGAACATAACATGGAACATCCGAGCAGAGAAGACGTGCATCATGGCAACATACTTCTGAGGCTTGCAGGGAGCCAACAACATGTGGCAAGTCTCACGCACAAGACCTGCAGAGTTTGACGTGACTTTGAGACGTGGGAAGGCTGACGGCTTCTTTTATTTTGCGGCATCGCCAGGCTTGGGTTACACTTGGCTTCTGCTTTCGACCTTAGGTTGGTGACTTCCAAAGCCACAGGGGCAACTCACTTGGCCCACGCTGCCGCCACTTGCCGTCAGGGGCTTCGAGAGTCCAGGCGGATGGGCATTCGTTCAATCGCCCGGTTCCAGACACGGACGACTCACGGTGATTCGACCCGCGCAGGGAAGGGGGTGTTGGTCTTGGCAAACCAGCTTTTCCAGAATCATCGAATCAGGCTGGGAGAGGAAGTCTAGCATTGGGAGAACATGGGTGACCGACGGCCAAGCCAATTTTGCCGAAGCCCAGGGGCACAAAATCGCACACGGCACACGTTTCGCGACAACCCACTGTTCTCACTGTTCCCGCTTAGGAGAGCATGACATTTTTTGTTTTTGGCACAACTGAGGGAGGTAGTGTTTTGTATTTTACTAGGTCTGTTTTTTTTTTTTTAGGTCTGGTGTTGGGTTGGTGGGTTGGTGGGTTGGTGGGTTGGTGGGTTGGTGGGTTGGTGGGTTGGTGGGTTGGTGGGTTGGTGGGTTGGTGGGTTGGTGGGTTGGTGGGTTGGTGGGTTGATGGGTTGGTGGGTTGGTGGGTTGGTGAGTTGGTGGGTTGGTGGGTTGGTGGGTTGGTGGGTTGGTGGGTTGGTGGGTTGGTGGGTTGGTGGGTTGGTGGGTTGGTGGGTTGGTGGGTTGGTGGGTTGGTGGGTTGGTGGGTTGGTGGGTTGGTGGGTTGGTGGGTTGGTGGGTGGGTGGGTGGGTTGGTTGGTTGGTTGGTTGGTTGGTTGGTTGGTTGGTTGGTTGGTTGGTTGGTTGGTTGGTTGGTTGGTTGGTTGGTTGGTCGATTTGCGTTGGGTGTGCTGCTGGTTTAGCAGCGGCTCTAGAGTTGCTTTAGGGTGTGGTGAAGAGAGTTTTGGTCGAGTTTTGGTGGTTTGGGGCAACGCTCCAAAACCAACCCTAAACTCGACCAAAACTCTCTTAACCACACCCTAAAGCAACTCTAAAGCCGCTGCTAAACCAGCAGCACACCCAACGCAAATCAGCTCCAAGCCACCCCAAACCCACTAAAAGTCAACCCTAAACCCGCCCAACAGCAGCCTGGATGTCAGCCCTTCGCTTCGCCCAAATCAACCCCAAACCACCCCAAGACCCACCCTCATGAAGATCTAAGCCAGCCAAAACCCCCCTAACCCCAGCAACTCCCAACTGCCACCCAATCAGAGCCAATAGGCAACCCCAGGTCCAAGTGATGTTGGTGATGCCGGGGATGTTGGCAGCTTTGCGGTGAAAAGCCGGACCTAGTAAAACAAAAAAACACCTCCACCCACAACTGAGGGTCGTTTAAGATGATGTGACTTTTTGTTGTGGCACCGGTGCCCTCTTGCTCCCCAACAAATGCTCATGGGGTAAGATGGGCAAGAGTATCCGAATATCGTTAAAAGAGAGCCCAACGTGCCCCTACTTCAAGTACAGGTGTTTTCCATGGGAATGTTGATTCCTTGCTACTGAATGCCGCAGGAAGTGAATGATAGAGCGTTTTTGTTGAACTTCGGCTGGCCTGGCGCCTGTCCTTTGTTTGGGGCCGCTTGGCCAGGCTCCAGCGTGCACATTCCTCATCCCGGGGCACCCGCAACTGTGTGTCCTGAATGAGCGCCAATTTGGCTACCAAAACAAATCCAAACAGACCCAAAAGCCCGCCCAAACACCAAGGCATGTCTGTGCCAAAGCCAATTGGTTGAGTTTTCTCCCTCACTATGTTGGTCAAAGCACCCATCCTGCGCCAGGAATCACCAGGCCAGCCGGGCGGGTGGGTGGGGTGGGAGGCTGGCCATTTTCTACCTCAGCCGTTTGTGGATGTGGCGCTTTGTTGACCTTCACTCTTATTTCTTCTACTTGATCTTTCGTGGAGTTGCATGGACCAATTACCTCAAGCCGTTCCGCTTTCTGGCCATTTCCGACATCCGGCCGGCTTGCAGCGCCGAAGCTGCAGCTTTTCCACCGATGTAACCACAGGTTTGGCCAAACTGCCAAACTCGATGTTGCAACCGGCCCCCCCTTCCCCCCCTCCCCCAAACTGTGCCAGTCCTTTTGTTGCCAGCGCTTGCTGCCTCTTTTTTTTCTGTTTCCCCTTGGTTTGCTATTTTCTCATCCTATGCTTCGTTTTCCTCCGGGGCCAGGCCGCACGCCTTCCCCGGAGGAGGAGGTCTCCGAGGCACGCACGAGGGGGGGGGAATAGCTTGGGACGCTACTTGGGGTACGGCGGATGCCCTCAATATGCAAGTACTGCAGGAAACAACGGAAGCCCTGTACATTCAACCAGTTTGTGGTTGGTTTACTTGCAATATGTTGGGCATCCAGCGTAGCGTTGAGATCTGTTTTGATCAGGTTTGCCAGTCAAATGAGATCAATAACGCACATGTTCGGAAGTGGATGGCACGAAAAGCATGGTAGTGGTTTGGAAGATTGGCATGCAGCAACCCATGTTAAAAGCAGCCAACACATCAACTCGTGATGCTGGTGGGGTGAGGAAGTGATGCAACCCGTCCTGTTTTTTTGGCTGGAATTTATGGGTCCACACTCCCCAAGCCTGGGGCAGGGCCCTTTCTAACTTTTCAAGCCAGTGAGAGGCGACCTAAACTGATGAACCAAGGCCGTTTTTCTCCGGTTCCCCTTTGGTTATCACCAGGCTGCGCAAGGGTTCCAACCACCTTCCCCACGACGGGTCTGCCAGGAGCCCTGCTTACCAGATCAGTCCGGTGGCCGTCCCGGTGATCCGTCGGGTACCGCGATCCGTTTCGGCCATTTTAGGGAACATGGCTGTGGTCTTGTCCGTTTCTGACATTTCTGTTTGCTCCACAGAACTGGACAGGACAAACCCGGGTTCTTGCCGTTGCCAGCTGATGTTTGGAATTTGGTTGTTATTTGCCCGCTTCACCCCAGCTCTTTTGGTGAAGAGTACGGACCTGGAGCAGGGAAATTGGGCCGATCGCTTTGCTTGAAATTATTTTTCACGTCGTCATGGAAGCATTCGGGACACGCCATGCTTCTTACGTTTGGCCAGAGAGATTCGCAATGTCTGGGCATCTCCAGGGATCAACCTCGATCTGTTTTCCAATCACGCAGGAAGCCCATAAATGACCGCCTGAGGTCGCCGAGATCAGGCAGATCAGCTGGAGCAGCTGGATCAGCCAGAGCCAGATCCAACTGATGAGCCAGAGCCCACTGAGGCATTCGGGGGGAGGCAGCACTGGCACTTGTTTCATTAAGCTGTCACCTTGAGAGCTGAACTTCGGAAATTTGGTCCGCGAGCCGACTGGGAGCGGACCTTTTGGATTTTGTCTCCCGAGGGTTGCGGAGTTCGTCCACGTTTCGGTGACTTCGACCGCGGGTTGCGCCCATTGGATCCAAGTCCTTTTGGCCCCCCGAGCCCCTGCAGGCACCGGCGCCGCCCGAGGCGCCGCCGGAGCCGCCGGAGGCGTGCGTGTGTGTGTGTGTGTGTGTGTGTGTGTGTGTGTGTGTGTGCGCGTGTGTTTTTTTTCTTTTCGTGGTGCAAGCTTTTCGGGGGGAGAGACATTTGGGTCGGAAACAAAGATCCTGAGATTTGGCAGCCTTAGCCAGGTTGTGAAGAGGAAATCACTTGAATGTGGGCTGTGCTTTTTGACATTTATATTTTTTAGCAGCAAGTTTGAGGGTGGGGAAGTGAGTACTTCGAAGCGGATTGAAGGATTCGGCTCACAAAAGCTGGGACACCTTAAAGGGAGTTTCAACTTAGACATGCCTTTCCCATTTCAAAGTGACCACCCTCTCAACTAACACATCACTTCACAGAACCTGAAGGGTTTGCCTCCTGGAAGATATGATCAACCTTCATTTTACCCGAGCTTCTTCGCCCGGGTCCCCGACTCGGGTTGAAGGGGCGCGTGTCAGGTGCTGCTGCAGCCGCCGCCGCAGCAGCAGCGGAAGGCCGGCCGGTTGCAGAGGCTGAGGTCGGAGGGAAGCGCTGAACGAAAAGTTGGTTCCTCAGTCCTCTTCTCCAATTTGGGGTAGCTCAATGGCTGATATGAGCCAAACCTTAATGTGTCCGCCTCCAGTTCCGGATTTTTCGGGCAACATGTCATACTGTGTGTCAGATAGATCTTGCTGCTCCAAACATCTCCAGTCAGACTTGTTCGAGGGCTCCTGAGTGACAGACCTTAACCCCCCCCCAGGGTTCATGAAGATTGCAGCAGACACGGAATCAGTGTGCGAGGACGACCAGCAACTCCCAGGCCGGAAGCCGAGATTCGGGATTGCTTTGCGGAAGCGAGCGAGGAGGGGAGCAAATGTTCTTTGGATTTATCCGGATGACTCCCAACAGTCAGAGGGAATCAACTCTCCCCAAGGACAAGAGCTGTTTGAAGAGTCTGGAGGGGTCTATATCACCTGTGCACCGCACATTTTCCAAGTGCGTCAGCGCTGGAGCGTGTGCCAAGGCAGGCAGACGCACCAAGGGGCCAAACTCCTGGAGGCTGGGTTGGTGACGACTCCAATTTTCCAGCAGGCCTAACTTTTGGGGAAAAACTAGGTGGGGGTCTTATGACAGCCAAGCAGGCGATACCACTCAGCGCCGGCCATGCGCAAACTCTGTTCGGGGGAAATTCGGGTTGGCAGGAAAGAGAAAGAAATTCACACGCCAGAGAGCAACAAGATGGAAAGCGAGGCGCTTCAGCGATGCGCGGAGGGGAGGGCGAGAAGCTTCGCCTCCGCTCAGAAAGGTCGAGATTGAAGGTGCCAATGAACAAGTGCTGGAGTGCACAAATTGGACACGGCGAACACCGAGGCCATGCCGCAAAGCGGTGACCATCCTCCGGGCAGAAACTGCGCGCAACATCGCAAGAGAAGTGGGGCAATGGAGCCAAGGCGATGGCGATTGGACAGATCCCCAACTCAAGCTTTCTTGATGGTTGTCAGTATCAGGAGAACCATTGGGGTCTTAGAGTTTAGTATTTATTTCACCCATGTGTCAGGTTCCCTGAGGAGCCCTTGAAACTTTCATTTGAGGCACCCCTTTCCCGTGGCGAAGGTGTCTTCAAAAGGCACGGCTTTTATTATTGGCAAAATAATCTGAAGGACGCCAACTCTTGCTCGCCTCCCTCAGAGTGCGCGCGCGCTCTCTCTCTCTCTCTCTCTCTCTCTCTCTCTCTCTCTCTCTCTCTCTCTCTCTCTCTCTCTTTGTTTTAGAGGCGTATACATATATATATATATATATGTTGCTAGTTTGTGTGCTAGCACCACCCCCGTTAGTTGGTTAGCTGGAAGATCCATCAGCCAGCCTTCCATTAACACATCCATCCATCCATCCATCCATCCATCCATTCATCCAGCCGGCCAGCCAGTGTCTGGCTTTCCCACCAGGTGCAGGCCACAGGCATTTTCGGGCCGCAACAAGGCAAAACACAAAACAAAACATCACGTAACAGCTCATTCTCATTCGTAACTGTGCGCGCACTCCAGGCTTCTTTCTCCCTGCCCTTGGTTGCTCCGACTGGCGCAGATTTACAGGCAGAGAAAGCGGTCTTGAACCCACGTCGATGAAAACCATGGCAAATCCGAAATGGCAGCCTGAGCCTCATCACCGGGCGCTTATGGCCCAAGGAACAAGACCGCGCACAGACGGCGAATCAATGGCGCAGAAGCCAGCGTCTCCCACCCTGAAACCTGCAAATGCTGCACCCTGATCACTTCCACTGGCATACAGTCTCAGGCCTTGCAAGGTCCACCCGCAAGCGGTAGCTCTTCAAGGGTTGCAGCTGCAGAGACCACAAGCCATGAGCACTCAATGTCGGACCTCTGCGCTCCGCTGATCACTGGCTTGGCACGGCTGTGCGTTCAAGACTTTGCGAGTAGACCTCTCGCCTTCATCTTTGTCACTTTGGTCCTCTTCATCAGAACTGCACATCCCCGACATAGGATTCTCTAGACAGTGTTCACAATTCTTTGGGGGTCGCAGCCTAGGTTAGGGATACAGATGTCGACCTCGTCGTCAGCAAAACACATGCACTGTTCAAACGAAGTCTCAGTTATATAAGAGCTTAGCAATCGCACTTCCCTCCTTTCCGTTGAGGTCGTGGAAGATGGGGTGGGTGGGTGGGTGTGTGGGTGTGTGTGGGTGTGTGTGTGTGTGTGTGTGTGGGTTTGTGGGTGTGTGGGTGGGTGTGGCTGGATGGCTGTGTGGCTGGCTGGCTGGATAGGTCCATTACCCCTCTGCCTTTTTTGAGGCCTGGGGACTGCTATTTGGATTTCAGGCGGACATTCATGGATCCAAGATTGCTTCCAAAAGTTCCCCGCACAATGTTGGGCTTTGGATCTGGGTCCGGGTGTCACTCGTGGATCCAAGATTGCTGCAAAAAGCCCCACGAATCTTGGATCTGGGATCTTGGACTGGTTGTTTGAAGTCTAAATGGGTGATCATAATTTTGGCATCCCTCTTCTCAGCGCCCAAGCTTTTGTGTTTTCAAGCATCGAGAAAAACGTGGCACCAATTCAGAGAAATGGGGGGGGGACCTGTGCGCGTGCGTGTTTTGGTTCTTTCTTGTTTTTCCATTCTTTCTTCGTTCTTTTCCATTCTTGCCTTTTCTTTCCCTTTCTTTTCCATTTTTTTCTTTCTCTTCCTTTCTTGTCCTATTTGTATTCCTCTTTCGCTCTTTCCCTTGGGTCGTTCTTCCTTCCTTCCTTCCTTCCTTCCTTTCTTTCTTTCTTTCTTTCTTTCTTTCTTTCTTTAGAACCTGAGCAAAGTCACTTGCGCAAACTACGCTAGGGCTGCAGCTTTAGCTTAAAGAAGCCTAGTGCGGTTCAGGAGCGCGGCGCTTTGCTTCAGGGCCACCCTCCTGGAGGCGATACGTGAATTTTAACGAAGGACGCTCTCCAACAGGGTTGAAAGTAGGGCATAAATGGCCATGACATTTCATAGGGAACCACCTCAAAAGTGAATGGCGGACATGAATCCTCACCTGAAGAATGTCCACCAAAGGGTCCCTTATTAAAATTCATACCCAAATGCACAGCATCGACAAGTCCCCACGGTAAAACCTCCCACCACACATCCCATCACAAGTTTTGCCAATCGCTCGCAGGCCAGCAGCCGTCGCCTCCGGGAGAAGATGCAGGTTCTCCGCCTGGAGAACCGGCGCCACCGAGGCGGCGGGTTGGCGAAAGGCAGACGTGTTGGCTATATGGCCATGGGTCAAAATCCAAATCGTACCCCCAGTGAACATCCCATTCCCACCAAAACAGACTAAAGTGGGTGGTACACCTACCCCAAACTGGTACCATTGGTTTTGACCCACAGCCATATGCTGTGAAGACGCTGCAGCGCAGCCATGACGTTGGCATCTGCTCAGAATCGTCACGCCTTTTTTTGTTTTTGAATGATTTGGACCGAATGCCAGATGTTGGAACGTCTTTCCGGTCTTTGGCGGCGCACGCGCGCGCAAGACACTTGTGCGCCTGGGGCTCTTTGGGGTGGCCCCGGCTTTTGGATTTCCCCCCCCCCTTCCAGAAGTTAGGAAGTGTCCCGAAGCGGCTTAGCGGCGTATTTGGGCAACTTCACATGCTGGCCACTGGTGGATTTGATGGCCTTGTGTTTCTTCTTTTTTCAACAGATCACCTACAGCTGGGTCTATCAGAATCTTTCACACCGCGGGGCCGTGTATTAAAGCCAGCGGCATTTGCAGATTGCAACAGTTTCCTATTGTTTGTTCTTGATCCATCCGTCGGATATCCGGCTTGCTTGGACATCGCAGCCCCGATTCCCCCTCAACAAATGGCCACGTGAAGTACTCGACCCCTCCCTCGTCGCCGCCAGTCCATCCTGCGAGCCCACGCTACGAGCCCTCCGTGGGGGGCCCTGGCAGGTGAACCGAAGGAGCAACCCTTTGACTTTTGACCTTTGCACGTCTCAGTTTTGTGGAGGTAAGAACCACCCGGCAAAGGCCCAGCACTTGCTGCCTGCTCGCCCTCTAGACTCTAACCTGACACAGCCGACCTCTTTTTCGGTGGACCACTTGCAAATGAATGTTTGTTTTTCCCCTGGGTTCTTATGGTCCACTTTTCCATGCCATGCACTGCGACCATAGATGTTGGAGGCGCAGAACTGCAGACTGCGCAATGTCCAAGTTGTGTTCTGCGTTTTTGACGCTTGTTTCTGTTCTTCTTGTCCTTTGGACATCTCATGTCCCCTCCCACCAACTAACATGGAACCCGACATTCGGGGGTCCTGGAGGACCATGCTTTTAAAGGGACGGGGTCCCTGTCAGGTTTCATGTGAATCGGTGGGAGAGCATACAGCGCGCGACTTTCAGGTGGAGGAAGCCTCCGAAGCGCCGCACGGGACCGGTCTGGGTTTGCGCCGCCTCAAAACCGGGGGGGGGGGGATGGATGGATGGATTTTTACCAAACGGAAAGCCAACAAAGAAACGGGTGACTTATGGGGGTGTCGTTGTTTAAGGTTGGTCTCCCCCAAAATGGATTCGGTTTTCCTTTGGGTTTTCCCTTTGAGACCAAACCAACAAGGGGTACTGTCAAAAAGAGAGACGCCCGCATACTTTGTTTCCAGACCCCCTGCACTCCTAGAACACCGGGCCCATCCTGAAGCGGCAGTGAAGGGGAGCCGTGTAGGTAGATATCACCCCTACTTGATGGGCAAAGGAGCCAACGCAGCCAGGAGTCCACATACATGTACACATGACACGGGTGTGTATATATATACACATAGTAATTCATGTTTTTATTTATTTCTGCAATATGTAGACCATAAGACATGTGTGTACACCTTATCTATCTATCTATCTATCTATCTATCTTTCTATCTATCTATCTATCTATCTATCTATCTATCTATCTATCTATCTACAGATATATATATATATATATACAATGTCATATACATGACCCAGTTCTTTGAAGGAATGGCCTTGGCAAAAGACACCCTTGGCAACTCACGACTTGCGACCATTGGCCAGGAGTTGCAGTGTGGAGGCACAAAAGCGTCTGGAGGCGTCTTGAGGGGAGTTGGGGAGGGGGGGGGGCGTTGAGCGTGTCTTACGGGGAATCCTCAAACTCTCAAACTGGTGGTTTGCCCTGTTGGTTTCCTTTAGAACCATCCGTTAAAGGTTAGTTGGGACAGCCAATTCGCTTGCGCAACCACAGAGGGATTGGTCAACTGACCTGGGGGTTGTGATGTGGGCAAGTCACGAAGTCGGCGTGAGTTCAACCAAATGTGGTAATTCGAGACTGACTTACTTGCGCCAAGGGATGGTGGGGAATATGTTGTTCCCCACCGAGTCATCTCAGAAAACCGTTGCCCAACATGCCCAAAATCACTGCCCGCTCCCTCCCGGTTCCCTTCTACTTTGTGATCTTGACAATCACATCCGAAACTACTGCGGATGGACGAGATCCTGTACCACTTTGCAACTATGGGCAACCGTTGTTTGTCGGCATTTTCAGGGGAAGGTCATTTCGTCCAGGGTTTCACATCCAAAGCTACTGTGGACGAACTCCTGCACCACTCTGCAACCGGAGAAGGTCATTTCGTCCAGGGTGTCTGCGTGGTGCGCAATGGATTTCGCCCGTAGACTCCGTGCCTCGCCCGGGTTTTCCATCCCCCGACCAGCGGCGTGTCCGCTCGCCAGGAGCTGCGGCGCCGGGTGGCGGCGCTGGAGGCGCGGGAGCGCGCGGAGAAGCAGCGCCTGAAGTTGGAGCAGGAAGAGGCCCAGGCGGGCTGCGGGGCAGTGCGGGGTGCGGGGTTTTGTGGGGAAACCCGGGGTGTTCTCCGCCAGCGGTGTGGTGTTTTGGGGGAAGTACGGGGGTGGTTTCCCGGTGTTCTCCGCAGCGGCGTGGGTGCTTTTTGTTTTGGGGGAGGGGGGAGCACAGGGAATGTTTTTCCTGGAAGAGAGAGAAACCAAGAAGGGAACGGAAAAAGAGGTAGACCCACATGAGGTATTTTGTTGTTGATTGGGTAACCCTTTTTTGGTTGGTTGTTTTCGAGGGGAACACGGAAGCTCTGTCAATTGGGTCCTTCTTCCTTTTTCGGGCAGACCGAATTTGGGTTGGTGGTGTAGATTGGTTTGGATTTGGAATTTGGATTTGAACCCCTAGAGTCGAGAGAAGCTTCCAAACCAATCCAAACCACAAGGGAGCTGAATCACATTTGCCAATGTTTGGGAGCCGTTCAAAGGGCTGAAGCCAAAGGGGCCTCCGGTTGGCTCGACAGCTTTTGATTGATCCGGATTTGTGCTAGCGTCACGTGTGACTCCTGGTTTATTGTTGCCCCGACTGTTGCTCGCCATTTCTTCCCGCGACAAGCTGCCCAAGGCGCGTGACTCCGAGGGCACTGGGTATTGACTCGGGAACTAGCGGATTGCAGGTTTGGGGATTTGAAACCACCAAACCAAAACACCAAGTAGAGGGAAGCCAGGGCTTGGGCTGGGCTGTTGGCAGCTGCGACCTTCCAGGAAAGGCGGAGGCAGCAGGAGGCCTTTGAGCGGACTCTGCAGGAGCCACGCTGACCAACCAAAAACGTGTTTTTTTTTGATTTCCCTCTGAACCAATCTCAATAAGGGGAGGTACCCGAACTGTGCCCCTAAGAATAGCTCCGATGCAACGGTTGCGGGACAAGCAGTTTACGCTGATAAAGGCACCGGACACGCAGATGAAGCCCAGCATGCCAGTTGCTCGCCATCGTTGGGGAGGGCTTGTAGTTTTGCCCATGCTCCGAACTTGCGGCGCGCCGAAGTTCTGGACGTTGATCCATCCGTTTGGCCAGCCCTCCCTCGCTGGCTAGCTGGCAGCCAGCTCGCTGGCTGCCTGGCTCGCTCACTGGCTTGCTGGCTCCTCTCTGCAGCTCTCTGGCCCTCTGGCCCTTTCGCTCTGGTTGTCTTTTTTGTTTGTTTTTCGCTTCCTCTTCCTTTTTCTCTTTCTCTTCTCTCCCTCTTCCTCCTTCTCCTCTTTCTCTTCTCTCCCTCTTTCTCCTTCTACTCTTTCTCCTTCTACTCTTTCTCCTTCTCCTCTTTCTCCTTCTCCTCTTTCTCCTTCTCCTCTTTCTTATTTCTCCTCTTTTTTTTTTTTTCTTCTTTCTCTTTCTCTTTCTCTTTGCGATTTCCTCATGTTCTTCCTCTTTCTCTTCCATCTTCCTCTTCCTCTTTCTGTTTCTCATTCTCTTTCTCTTCCTCTCCCTCTTGCTCTTGCTCTTTCTTTTTCTCTTTCTCTTTCTATTTCCCTTTGTCTTTCTCTTTGTTTTTGCCTTTGTCGTTGCCTTTGTCTTTGTGTGTCTCTTTTTCTTTCTGTTTCTCTTTCTCCTTCATTTTCTTTGTCTCTTTCTCTTTCTCTGTTTTTCTTTTTCCTCTCTCTATCTCTCACTCTGTCTTGTTTGTTTTTGTGATCGTGCTCACTAGTCAGGCTTGGGAACAACACCTACTGGTTACCGGGCATGGCTGGAAGTAAGAGTGGATCATGTTGCTGTGTAGTCGGGTCACATACTTCAGGAGCAAATCGAGCGGGAGCTTAAGGAGCACCACGAGCGAGAGGCGACCGGCTGGGTGGCTGGGCATTGCACCGGCCACTGCTGGCCCGCATGATTCAGTTTGCCCGAGGGATCCTTGCGAATCCTAAGCTAAAAATCCTGGACTGAGCCTGAGCCAAGACAAAGCCCAGACGCAACTTTACCGTTCAAATGTGCTAAACCCCAAGTTTCCTTGGCTTGTGAGAGGTGGGGTGTATTACGTTCAAACAGCTCATCATCTCTTCTGGGGCTGACACCCTCGCCTGCCCGTTGCACCCGGTCGATTCCCAGGCCCTAGAGGCCGAGGAGCAGGCTG
>CAUJNA010002068.1:772500-802500 GCA_963377175.1 Effrenium voratum | reverse complement strand
AATAGGACCCTTTTGTTTGGGCTCCATGCTTTGGAGCATATGGTTGTGTGTTTTTTTCGAGCTTACGAGTGTTTTGGGGTTATTCAAAGGAAGCCAAAGGAGAGCCACCCTGTTCCAATTTTCCCTATTTTGAGACAAGCCTGTATATACGTACGTAGACATGTATAGAAACGCATATATATATATAGATGTGCACATTTCACATAAATTTGAGTGGACTATCTAACATTTTTGTAAGAACCAGCCGGGTGTTGCATGATTGCGGTTTGAGGATGGGCCGCCCTCCCCTATCTTTTGATTGGTTTGGAACGAGGCAATAAAATGACATAAGAGATGATTAATTGATCATGCAAGACAAATAACAAAAACATGTGAACTATAAAAATGATGAAGAAGATGCATGCCATCTCTTTCTATCTATAAAGCAACACCGAGCCTTCAATTTTGTGAGGTCGGCGGTGCCCCTACTTCTACCACGCAAGGGGTATGACCTCGTCCCAGAAAAGGTGGCATACCACAAGAAGTTCGTTTTTCTCAAGCATGACCTCATGCTTTTCTAAGAGGTCGTCCCTCTCCTTCCTTGTCGCCGGGTAAACTGGCGCCTTCGGCCGGCGAGGCGGGCATCTCAGCAATGCAGCTTGCGGGCTTCTGAGGCCGCGAAGCTCCGAAGCGGTTTCGCGCTCGAGCGCGGGGGGCGTGGGATGAGATCGGTGCGTGCTTGTTTGAGGCTCGTTTGTTTTTGAGGTGGTTTTAAGGGAATCCAAAAGGATGACCACCGCTTTGGGGGTCCAAAGGCACATAGCCAATTGTTCTGACGAATGGCTCCGTTCTTTTGCGGAGTTACTTTTGATTGGGATCCTTTTACAGCAACCTGGGTTTCCAAGGCAAACTAATTCCTTGGGAATCGAGTTGTTTGCGGAGGAAGGGCATCCGATGGCTCCCTTTCGGCCTTTTGTCCCCTTCTTTTTGGTTGGTTGTTTCTACCCCAAGTAACCTGCCACCATTGACATCCATGACAGCCCCTGTTGTTCCATTTCCCTTGGTCAGGACTTGAGAGTTTGAATGTCCACCGTTTCCACCCCCTTCCCCTCCCTCCCTCCTCCCTCCCTCCTTTCCTCCCCACCTTCCCTCCCTCCCTCCCTCCCTCCCTCCCTCCCTCCCTCCCTCCCTACCTCTCCTCCCCTCCCTCCCTCCCTCCCTCCCTCCCTCCCTCCCTCCCTCCCTCCCGATTTTTGTTTTCCAGTTCCAACATTTGGGACAGCCGCAAAGCCATGGCCTTTGGCCTTCGGCTTCCATCCGTGCCGCGCGCGAGGCGCTTCAGGTGGCCCGCACTCCGATGTTCCGCGGGGACCCCGGCAAGCGGCGGTTCAGGGTCCCGTGTTCTTTTTCTTCTTTCTTTATTTTTCTCCCCGTTTTTGAGGCGAATGGTGGCCTCTTCGGTTGGTGGTTGGTTTGAAGGGAAAACAAAGGGAAACCCATATTTTTGTTGGATCCATCCTGTTTTGACACTCCCAAGAGGAAACCAAAAGGAGACCGAACCTTGGGAGGGCTTGGAACGTTTCTTTCGACAAATTCCCAGTTGAGCAGCGCCATGTCCGGGGATGAACGGCCAAGGATTTGTTTTTCTCCGCATGTATCAGCTACTCTGTGTATCGGGTTGGATATCGACATCACACCCCGTTGCACAGCCAGGACAGTCGGGTTGACTCCTTGTCAATGTTTGGGTTGACCTCATACTACTAGGGAAGCTGTTCCCCTATCTCCAAATCCTGAGGGCATGAAGTCGATCCAAAGATGACTGATGGTTTCCGCATGTCTCGTTGCAGCCAAGAAACCAATGGTATTTGGTTTGCGGGTTGCTCTGGAGAACGGCTTGGATGCGCGTGTTGTGGATTTCACTTGTTCTTTTCCCTGGTCCTTTTCTAGGGGTTTGTGGATTTGTTTGTGGATTTCACCTGTTCTTTTTTGTGGATTTCCTTTTGGTACTCCCTATCCTACAGGGCTGGATCAAACGCGGAAGCTCCGTTCCGAGGTTTGCTCCTGGAGCTCTTGCTGCTGCTTCCGCTCAGCACGGGGCCTCGGAAGTTGGTGGACGGAGTGCTCCCACCTTTCAGCCCAAGCCGTTGAATCCATGCCATTCAGCCCGATGTATACCAACAAAAAGCGCACCATTCAAGCCACAGCAACAAAGGAAGCCACGAAAAGCAAGCCGTTCAAGCCAGCAAAATAGACCATTTGAGGCAAACCATTCAACCCAAACTATGGAACCCAAGCTATACCAGCAACATTCAACTGAACTCAAGCTATACCAACAACATTCAACCCAAACCATGCAACCCAATCTGTACCAACACAAGGAAGCATTCAACGCGAACTATTCCAAGCTATACCAACAAAAGGAACCATTCAGCGTAAAACATTCAACCCAAACTATTGCACCCAAGCAGTACCAACAAGAGACACCATTCAACACACACCCTTGAACCCACACCATTCAACCCAATGCAACTGAGATTCCTTGGACTTGGACCCAAATTATACAACACCGTTGGACCAAGCGAACCCATGGGTTCCGCGTTTTCCCGGTTTTGGTGAGGTGGGAGCCACAAGGTGGGCCAGTTCCGGGCAGGCTGAGTCGGGGCGGGTGGGGGGGGGCCAGAGTGGCGCGCAGGGATGGTTATGTGAAATCGGGGAACCCTGCTAAAAGGACCATGTTACCTGTTGAGATGCCCTGTTGAGATTCTAAAAGGACCCCCCTCCCCCTTTTTTCTTTGTTTTTTGGGGGAGGGCAGGGAACGCAAGAGGCTGAATAGTGTCAGCAAGTAAGGGAACAATGACACCCTCTGACTAACCCGAAATTGCCGTGGTGTGGTTGAGAGTTGTTGCTTTACTTGCAATATTTGGGGCATCCGCGTGGGTTGAATGGTTGGGTGAACCCATACCATGAATATGTTTTTTTTTTTTTTTTTGTAATGGCAATGGCAGTGCGCAGGAGGTATTCTGGCATGAAAAACATGTGATCAAACGGGCCCAATTAGCAACTTATGACCCTGACTTAAGTTAGTTTTATTCATGTGTCCCTGAAGAGCCTGCCGAGGGAGGTTTAATGCTGGTTCAGGTTTTCTGTGTGCTTCATGATGTGCGATCGTTGTTGGGGTACTTTGCTCAAATCAAGCTGCAATTGCTCCACTGCGCCAAGCGCAAAGGAAACTGCTGCGGCAATTGTGGGAGGAGCGAGAAGCCAAACCTTCTGTGATTCCCAAGTGAGGTGGTTTAGATCACCAGTGAGATGTTGAGGGCAACCCAGTCTCCCAAATCAAGCCCCCCCCCCTGCCCTCCCCCTACCACGCCTCTTACTTCTCAAAAAGAAACAACGGTCTTTTCAAAGTGTGCCTCAACTTGAATTCTGGGGCAGATGTTCTAGGATTCGATGCAATTGGCCAGCCAGCGGTCAATCAGTCAATTTGTTTCGAATGTTTCTTCATTGAGAACGGGCTTAATAAGACTGGTTTTGTAAAAGGAAGCCAGCCCTGGGCTTCTGTCAGAGGCCATGATTGCAAATGAGAAATTTCAGAACCTTTCAAAAGACATGGGTGGGCCCGCAATCCCAAACCGATCCTCTGTCGAAGCCGAGCTACAATACATGTCAAACACGTGCACCAAAACGACTGATCATCCCGCGCAGATTCTGGTAACGTCTGGCACGTCTTGGATCTGGAACATATACGTTGATGACTCCATGCACTAGCAAACATGTTCATGGCCTTGCACAAAGCACTGAAACATCACTCTCAATTGTGATTAGAATTGGGGTTGGGTTATAATAAATCATGTGTCCCTGAAGAGCCTCGCGAGGGAGGGCCTCCCCAGATTTGAGGAACTATGCCCGAATCCAAATTAAGCATTGTTAAGCCTTATTAAGCATTCTTAAACCTTAATAAGCCTTAATAAGCCTTATCAAGGCTTATTAAGCCTTATTAAGCAGTTAATCCTTTGAAGGTTCGACCAAACGACTGACACAAAGACTTGCATCCAGGGCTGCTCCTTGAAGGAAGCAATGTAAGCCACATGTGGCCAAACACGTTGACCGATTGCGTTCAAGAGTCATGGACGTCTTGGCCAGGCCAAGTGGCCAAGGCCCTTTATTTAAAAAAGTGGGGCGGCCATGTGCAAAACATCGGGCGGCCTGTGCTGCACCAACACCAAGTGAGCAGCCTCCCAGTTCGCCCGTGGTAGAAACCCAAGGTGGCTACAAACTGTACGACAACCACTTCGAGAACCCATGTGGGTCTGTCCTTTTTGAGGGTACCCCATTTTTGGTGGTCTCAAAGGAGAACCAAAAGGCCAACTTGGGCCTCCCTAAAAAAGAGCCACCCATGTACTATGAGTCACGTCGAATCTTCAACAATCGCATTGACTGGACGCTTATTTGTTCGGAGAGGTTGTATTGAGCATCAATCATTGTGGGGGCTGTGTGCCAGGCAAAGATCAATCAAGGCTTGATGAACCCATCTGCTACCAGGCGATGAAGAACGCCTCATACTTAATGTTGCTCAAAATGGACCTTTGCATTAGGTGGGGGGGGGGAAGGGACCCACACTTCCAGCCGCCTGCGGTTTGAGCTGGGGGAAGGGGCTGGGTCGTGTTGGGCAAAGGGCACATGGTGCCTAACCCCCCTCCCCCCCCATGTTGGTTTAGTTCTCCCTTTTGCTCTCCCCATTTTGGTTTAGTGAATTTTCCTTACCTCCCCACCCGCGGAGAGATGCCATTTTGGTTCTGGTATGCCCTCTTACCAAATTAGTGGTGCCAACCCCAGTCTGCCGCGAGGCCTCCGCGATGCGCAGGTGCCGCTCCGGTGGTGAGGTATGTGGAATTTGTCCCTTCCTTTTTATTCCGGCTTGGGGTCCGGCGTGGAATCCCGCTTTGGGGGAGGTCCCAAGTGGAAATTGGCAGACGAAAGATCTGGGGAGGTGCTTTTTCCCAATTTCGCCTGGAGGGGGTGCTGGCAGACTGGGGCCCCTGAGGGTCCCAATAGATTCCAAGGCGGCCATACAGACCGGATCTTCGGACGCCGGGTTTGTTTCCGTCCGCAAGAAGTACACAGTTGCGCATGAAAGCATCGGTTTCCTTGCAAGAAGAAAGTTGCACGGTAACACCAGAAGCTATGGTAAATCGCGGAAATGAGTGCTCCGCTTGGCAATACCCTAGCTATGGCGCCTGCGCATGGTGCTCCTGGACGCACCCCTGCGGGCGAGTTACGCGTTTCAAAAGATCATGCCGACTCAGCTCCAAACACCCTCTTGGGGTTCCGGGTTTTGATACAGCTACACTTGTCTGGACGCAATGCTGATCTGATACCAGAAAAAGATGTGACATTCTTGTGTTTTCTGAGTTTTGAGGCACTTGTTGGGAGCCAGGGGAATGGGAGGGAGACCTGGAAGCCCCATGTTTTCTCCAACAGGACAAACAGATATTCGACAAGTGGAATTGCACTAAGCAATCCCTTCATGAACCCTTCGCTGTATCTTGGGACATGTGTGCCTATGTCACCCCTCCAGAACCGGTTCCTCTTCCCTTCTAGAATTTGCCTTCAATGTAGATGGGTGCAAGGTCTGTCTTTGGACGAATCGCTTCGGAAAATGACGACCCCCCGCCTTAGTGAAGAATCCCTCTTTGATGCGCGCCGCTAAACTTGATTGATCTTTGCGCCCCGCAGAACAAAATCTAATCAGCTGATACTCCCCTTGTTCCGCATTCCAAGGGCGAGAGACTTTGCTGCTTTGCAGTAAGAACTTCTCTCCAAACAGGCATGCGGGGTCAGCAGCCCACCATGAGAAGAAGCATGCGTTGTCTACCGACCATGGTTTCTGGTTATCTACTGAGGCACCAATTGTCGGAATTCGTGTTTTACCTCCCGCGGATGGTTCCTGCCCACTGGGGTCTGCCAAATTGCAGAGGTGCCGGCTGCCCCGGGCCCGGCTCCAGGCCTGGGACATGGGCGGGAATTACATGGGTATGATGGCTCAAAATCAAACCACCAGAGGACGGTTTTAGTCATTGTTGCCATTTACCAGGGTGGGTACCTACTCTTGACCCACAGCCACAGGTTGGGACGCGCCGTCATTGATTTGGAGGGACCGCCCCATTCAATTCGGGGGGTTGGGGGATCCGGATCACTTTTTTTGGGAAGCACTTATTTATTCATCGGGAGGGATTATGAATCCGTCGACATGACTAGATTAAAGATGAGATGACAACAGACAATGTCTATGCTTTGCCTGGGGAGGCGACGAGAACCCAATGTGCCTGTATTTGCTATTAAAGGAGAACCAATATTGTGCGTTGCTGAAAGCAAGAAGAAGAAGAAGGAGGAGAAGAAGAAGCAGAAGAAGAAGAAGAAGAAGAAGAAGAAGAAAACGAAGAAGAAGAAAACACAGTTCGGCTGCTTCACGTCGATGTGGGATTTACATCATCCCCTTTGGTGACTTTCCATGTGAGGCGAACTCATTTCAGCTCCAGTTTCTGAGGCAAGTAGGGGTACAAATGATTTGGAGCATCGAAAGAACGAACACAGGAACCCAACTCTTTGGTTCGCCTCGAAAGTCACGAAACTTCATGGGACTGCCCCGAAAATGCCGCCAAGGTTCCCGTGAGACTTTTGGAGGCAAGACGCAAACTTCGAAGTGAGGAAGTCCTCCCTGCTCCAAATCTCCGGGTTTACAATCGCCTCGGTACAGCGCCCTTCCTGAAACCCAAGAGCAAGGGGGTGCTCTGCACTGCTCGCCTCAGGCCCTGCCATAAAGATCATGGACCCCACGGATCCGCCGCCGAGCTTTGAGAAAAGGAGCGGGGCGGAAGGGAACATCCCGAGTCCTAGGTGCAGAACCCAGCTTCTTCTTCGTTTTTCCGCCGTTCCACATCCAGCCCCCGATAAAAGCTTGTGTTGGAGTCTTTCCAGGACAAACAATGTGGCAGGAGAGCTATTAGAGGCCTCGGCAGAAGCCTCTCGACGCGGCCGCAGCAACCGCCTACCTTCCAGGTCTTGTTTATCAGCTTCCAACAGAAGCGGCACCAAGATCAGACTGATAGACCAGTGGACTACAACACACCAACTCATTGAGTTACGAAGACTGACTGCTATGGAGCATAGGTGTCCTTTTTGGTTGTTTTGGTCGAAAAATAGATGGCCCTGGTTTAGGGCCCGCCTTTTTTTCACCTTGGAACCCTTCTTTTTCACCTGGTGGTTTAATCATCTACCAGGGCCACTATGAAGTCTCTTTATGCTGTGCATTACGAATACTGACTCCTACATGCTGCGCAACCCATCCTGTTTGAAAGCCTCTCGCAGCGCCAGGATCCTGGATGCGGCTCCGGCGCCAGCCCCGGCGCCCATGCCGGGGCCGCAGCCCACGACGTTGCCGCCCGAGCCCAGGCCGGCGGGTGCCTGGCGGCTGTTAGGGGCTGGGGACCTTCCAGGTTCATCTCAAACTGACGAAGTTGGGGTCAACATTTTGTGTTTTTCCCGCTCAAAAGCGGAGGTTTGTTCCAAAGGTGAAAGATTTTGGGGTCTGTGTGGAGCCCCCGTTGCCCTTCGGTGCCTACACGGCTTGAAGCCAAGTGGATCAACTTGGAATACCGGGATAGCTACTGCGAACTCCCGCGCAAAAAGCTCGCGCCGGCCCGATGTGCTAGTATTTTGCAAGTTTGGTGTAGTGGGTGGGAGGCTGAGTGCCACGCTTCTCTACTTTTTCTCTTGGTTGGAGGAATAAATGTCTCAAAGAGACGTCATCTGTCAAGTTCGGAGTTTTGCCGCCGAAGTTCTGGGACTTACGACCTGGAAACTTAGCTTCTTCCCCAAGAATCTCTGAGTTTAATTATGTTTTGCTTTCATATATTGGAGGCCTGAAGCATCCTGGATCAACTTTTTGAGTTGAGAATGTCATCTACATGCAGCCACATGAATGCAAGTGCTTGGAGTCGGCGGAAATTCGAGGCTTGGCCCGGCAAGGTTTGCCTTCATCGTTCTGGGCGTTGTCGCACATTTGCCGACGTACATTGCCCCTCGTGCCGCTTCCCCGTTTTGGCCGGAAACCTTTTCCCCACAACGCATGAAATTATGGTCCAACTGACACTTTCGGAGTGGACGCACACGTCACCCACGTCAAGGTCTCATCACCGCCCATTGATCTAGTTGGATCTTTTTTCAGATTAGATATGCATTCCCCATCTCGAGCCCACACCGTACGTCTCACTTCTTGAGGGCAGCTTGTCAAGTTGTATTTTGTCAAGTGGTTCACTTCCGGGGCTTGGGCTGCACTACTACTGTCACTGCTGCATGGGTCTCCACCGCCTCATGGTGAGAGACCTTGCGAAACATTGCTAGGGAAGGACTGGGGGCATTGTTTTGACTGTTTGTGGCGCTTATCAAAGTCAGAAACTGGGGGTGTTAAGGACCTTCCCCCAAGTCACCTTCGACCGATTGGCCCGCAAACAACCCCGCTGCGAGAGGCTCATGCCCTCTCTGAGCGACGGCAAGCTGCCGAGCTGCATTTGGCGCCAAGCAAAACCGCGGGGAGGGGAGAGGGCAGGATGAGGTTTGGCCGCTTTCTTTTTCCCCCAGGCAGTGGGGGATCTTTTTGCTTTGAAGCTGTTCTGGCCGACCCAGCAGCCGGCTGCCGGACGGGCAGTTGGCTGGTTTCGGTTTGGCAACTTGGATCTTTGTCCGAAAGAAAAGGAAAGAAGCTGGCGCGTTTGGCACCTGAGGCTCCCCACAGGCTGCCCTCATTTCCGCTGTCCCTGGCGAGGGGATTTGGGGAGTGTAGCTCACAACATGTTTATTTTCCTATTGGGTTCCCTTTCCAGCAACAAAGCAGCAGATCCTCTACTCGGAGGCCCTGCACAGTCTTATATTTGAATCTGAACTTGGTTGAGCTTAAAACTGCCAATCGCTGGAGCGGGCCCCCTCAGGCCCAGGGTTGACTTGTCGCCCCAGGTGGATCTTTGTGAATGGCGACGAGGGCGTCAAAGCGCAGTCCTTCCAAAACTCCATGTGGCCGGGGCGCCGAGAGACAAACCGCTGCAAGGACCGGGGGAGGGGATGACGGGGGCCACGTAAACCGAGGCCTCACAACTAAAGTTCAGTTAACTAAAGCGTCCGAGACCCTCAGTAAAAAAAACATAATTTCCTTTACCTACTCCATTAACACGAAACTCACATCATCTTGGGGAAAGATACAGATTTGCTCTCACCCTTCAAGATGTGTTGCCCTTTCCAGGTTTTGCTCTTGTGCCACTACATCTGGAGTATGTAGCAAGGGCAGCAATGGCAGCAAGCCAGGGCGGTGCAAACCCGACAGCATGCGTTGTCCTGCCATGCTAGACAAGGCTATACCTCTGTTTTGCAGGTCATCTGAAAGTAACTCATTTGCGGCCCTTTCCCTACGACCACGCATCAAAAGTAAATGCAGCACGAGATCTAGAAATGAAACCAAGAGTGGAGAGAAACCATTAGATCCACTCGCCACAAGAAAATGCAGAGGGTGGTAAAACCGTCCCACCTGCAAAGAACGGGTCCTCAACTTCTCAACCTAACCTGGAACCTGGAAAGGCGGAGCTGTGATCGAACCAAGCGTCAACGGAGTTCGTCCCTGCGCTGCGTTTGAGCGCTCAAACGCATCCCTCACAGGATGCGCATCTGTCCTTTTGCTCTAGCTTGTGGCCGAAGCGCGCCCAAACATCTATCACCGCTTCAAAGTGAGCATCCCTCAAACACGCTGATTGATGTCTTCTTTAAAGCTCTATCCTTTTGGCCGCAGCTACTTTCAGGAAGCCTCACAGCTTTCGACACGTTAAATCTTTGAAGCTCCAATTTCCAAGTCCTGCGCCTGAAAGGCATCTCAGGCCGTCAGAAGTGAGGTGATATTTGGACACTCCAAAGGCTTCGCCCCTCCGCCCCTGCATGCCCTCCCTCCGCCCCAAGCCGCCGCGCCAAGCCGCGGGCCCAGGTTCTACGACCAGCGATCGGCGCTGGGCGCCGAGCCTTCAACGAAGGAGGTTGCGCTGGAGATGCCCCGCGGCCCAAGCGGGGTTGTTCTCTGGGCTTCACCTGCGCGGCTCATTTTTTCACATTTCTTTTTTTTTTGGGGAATTCCCGCCCAAAACTGGCTTCACCTGCGCGGCGCATTTTTTTTGGGAATCCCCACCCAAAAAAACTGGCGCAAGGGTGTTTCAGTTTGTTTGGTTTCAAGTTTGAGCCAACCCTCGAAAAAATAGGCGCCCTCCAAAAAGGAGATACGCCAAAAGGTGTTGGTTTTCATTTCCCTCCTGGCCACGTTGCGATGGGGCCTGACCTTTCGGGAGTCCTGGTTTGGACAATTCTCCCCAGTAAAATGGAAGGAAGCTGCAGTGTATTATAGTGGGTTTGAAGCCTGCATGACTGGAAGTGACAACAATGGGACATGCCTTTTGTTGCACGGGGTTGCAGGTTGCAACTGGTGGGATGTTCTGGCGTGCCCCACTCCAGACACCTGTCCGAGCTGGAGGTTTGACCATTTGAGTCCAAAAGAGGCTCAGGTGCAAGCAAAACCGTCCCTTTCACTTTCCTTCAGGTTTCGACCAAAATTTCAGCAAGCGCTACCCTCGTTTTGCCAACTCAGGCTGATGCCCTCACTGACCGAGGGCCAGCCGCCTGGCCGCAATGGGATCATGCGAGCAGCCAAGTGGACCAGCCAAGTGGACCCCAGAAACCTGCTGGAGTTTGAGAGAATGGGCAGAATTCGGAGAGGGGGGCACGACCATTCCGATTTCTGATCTATGAAAAGTTTCTTCCTTGCGTAGAGATTGCCAGGTGGAAATACGTGAACGACGACGGCACGGCGAAAGTAATGCCGGAGGAAGACGTGGTCTTGCCCGAAGTCGCAGTGTCGAGGGACACGCTGGTAATTCAGGGCGAAGCAGCTGGCAATGTTTTTGATCATGAATGCAACGTTCTTGGAGCTTCGCAATTCTTGCTGGTGTTCGGCAAAAAATGAGCGAAGGACCCTGAATCCCCCATGGTGTCCTTCAAGGGGATCCCTGGCAAGTATTTCAGGTTGGTGAAGTTTCAGTCACCCAAACGTGTTTGAGAGTTGTTTCTAGGGTCTCATAGCCTGATGTCCGTTTGAAGGGACACATGTGGGTAGGGGCTTTCCCATGTCACATACTTAGATAGGGGTGCTGGTTTTTGGAGGGTCCCAGGTGGGAGCTGCTCAAAAAGGGTGGGTTTTGTGCTGAACCCCTTTTTGTTGGTGGGTTTCACAGGGAAACCAAAAGGAAACCACCCATTTTCGGGGGTCCCCTAGAAAAGACACGGAGCCTTCTGGGGTACACCCAGACTGTATGGGGAAGCGAACCACATGAATGGTATGTTACATTGCAGCGTGGCCTCGTGTGGTCTAGACATGCAGCTCGAAGGATCAGTCGCTCCCAGGTCCCCGGTGGACCTGGCGGCAAGCCCGGCCCCGGCCCCGGCCCCGGGTGCCGTGGCACCGGTGCCGGCGCCGGCGCCCGCGCCGGCGGGGGCGCTGTCCTCGCAGTGCTCGTCGCTGATGGCGAGCGGGAAGCACCTTGGTGACCTGAGATTTCGTCGCAATATGGGACCCCGTTTTCGTGGTTTTGCAGGAACGCCACCCTTTTTTGTTTTGGGAAGGGACCCCCATACGGGTTTGTCTCAAATTGGGTGGCTTCCCTTTGGTTCCCCTTTAAACCGACCGTGAAAGGGTACCCTCAGAAAGAAGACACTCATGTGAGGGCACCCAAGGTTCAAAGAAGTGTGGCTTTTTGAGCCTAAGGCTCGAATGATTTCGAGCGCCTAGCCGCCTGCAGTCCCTTTCATGCTAGCTCAGCTGTGAGCAGCAAGCGAACTGAAGCCTTAACCGCTGCCTTCGTCGCCCAGGAGCTTTGTGAAGTGCAAGGACGTGCGAGCAGCTCCCGCGGAAGGTGGCCCAGGCGGGAGTTGGAATGCGGCTGGCAATGGGAACATTGGGCGGACCGAAATTGTATTCCATCCACACGACGCGCATGCAGCGGGGGAGGGAAATAACACGTTGTCAATTGCAGGGAGAGCGGCGAGCGCCTTGCCGCTACATGATGGCATGATCCCGGCTCCAATTTGAAGCCTAGGCTCTAGTCATAGAGACAATGCATAGATGTACATATCTCCAGTTCATTTGTACATCCAGTTGTCATGCGCAACATTTTGCACATTTATAGCCAAGAGCACGGCAAAGCTCAAGGGCTCAACTTGATCTCCTATACCCTCCACCAATTGCCATGGAACCTGACAGGGACCCGGTCCCTTTTCGAAAAAGTGCCTGAACCAGGACCCCGCGAAACGTCAGGTGGGGCGGGTGCCCCATTTCCGGGGTTGACCGATTTGTGACACCCATATTTGGCATGGAAGCAAAAAACATAACAAGAAGACTGAAAGACCTGTCGCCAGTGGCTTCGAAGCCGACAGGGCGGCTGGTGGGATGTCACTGCGGCGCCTGGGCGGCGCGGTGCCCGCTGCAGGCCTGCGAGGTGCAGAAGGCCTGGGAGGGCCCGCCCCGTGGCTGCGGTTCAGAGGGAGGTTGGGGTGGGTGGGGGATGGCGTGGGTGGGGGATGGGGTGGGGTGGGTGGGTGGGTGGGGCTGGGGAGTGGGTTTAGATTCGGGTAGATGAAGGTTAGTAAGGGACAGTCCCCTTGCCATAAATAGCTGCGGCAGCCTTCGTAATTCTTTACATGGCTCTGGGATTACGACCTTTTTAATGTCGGGTGCTGATTATGACTCAGGTTGGGGTGGGTGGGTGGGTTTGTCGGGGGGGGTTGGGGGTTGGTGGGGGTGGTGGTGAGTGAGGGGTGGGGGCGGGGGATAAGGAGCGAGGCAGAAACCCAGTCAACAGCCTCAGGGCTGTCGCAACGACACAGAATGCTGATCCGCGCGCCAATGCTTGCGAGAGTGAGAGAGGTTCATTAAAAAGATGCATTAATCCGGATGACTGCACTGGGTTGTTGCCCTGATGAAAAGGGAAGACACGCCTAATAAGTGTGCGGGCCCAGGAAAGGGGTCCGAAGTCACTTTATACATCTATATTACGTTACCTTTGTCATTATTGCATTTCACCCTGCACCAGATTGTCATATTCTTGGGAGGCGCGAGTCCAAAACGAGATCAAACCAATTCGATATCGTCGCCTGCTCATATACGAACGCCTGGACCTTTGGAGGCCACAAGGATGTGGGCCCGCATGTTGAGTTGACATATGTGACAGACAGGTAGGGAATGAGGGAATGAACCTGGGGATCCCTGAAGGGACACCAAGTCGGGGATGGTTTTCCTCGGGGTGATTTTATTTTTATTTTTATTTTTTGATCATTCCCTGCCTATCGCAGCGGCAAGTAACACGGGGGGTGGGTTTCCCTTGAGTGTTCCATTCAATTTTAATTATGTCCCCCAGTAGTGCCCTTCCTCACGCTTCTTTGGGGTTTTGGGTTCCCCTGCTAAAATAGTCTACAGAAAAAAGTTGGTCCCCAAATTCCAACCTCTCTACTGGAGGACCTAGTCAAGCGCCCAGGGTGCAGTGGTGCCTCAAAAAGCGCAACCCCCCTCTCAGGTCCTGCCTGCAGAGCGCCGCCAGCGACCTCGGCTTCGTGGGGATCTCCCACAGCCGCCGGGGGACTCAGCCCAAGCCATTTCGCTTTTCGGAACCTTCAAGAGTGGCGATCGTTTCAGTGGACACCATGCTCCACCAAATCAAGCTCGGAAAAAAGAAAAAGAAAAAGACAAAAAAAAACACCAGGTGCAATCCCAGGGTGTCTGGGAGGAAATGGTTCCCCTCAAGTTGGTCAATCCGTGATTTTTGATGAGGCAGTTCCGCTTGGAAAGAATCGTGAAAAGTGGGCAATTGCATGTAAGAAGTCCTTTGGAGGGTAGGCCCTAGGACAGTAGTCTAAGGGTGCGTCTTCCCATGAATTTACGAATGGGACAGGCATGCACTGGTTGGTTCAATTCAACAGAAGTAGCTCAACAGTTTGTGATCGGTAGGATGGTTAAACAGGGAATGAGGATACTTTGCTGTAGTAGTGGAGTAGTTTGGGTTCAGTTTAATGCGACTCCTTGTGGAATCACTAAAGGGGAGGCCCCCACCCCCCCCAATTCATCAACCAGGGTTTGTTGAATCCAGAACTCCCATGTCTCCAAATTAGCATGGCAAGGAGTAAGCTTTGCGATCCCATCTTTGACCGCGTTTTGTTTATGCGAGGCATTGAAATTCTTTGCACTGTTGCAACTTGTAATCTTCTCAGCATGATCCAACCAAACCCACCGGGACTTTGGAACGCGGCGCAGCTGGTCAAAGAAGCTTTTACTTGTTGAAGGGGCGTAGCTGAAACCTTCTTCGCTTCACCGCCACCGCACATTATTTCACCGTTCTGAGATTTTGCAGGACGTTGAAGAGAGAAGCAGCCACAACCCATTTACCGTTTTACTCGCACATTTTGCCAAGAGCCGGGGTTTGGGGGGGGGGGGGAAGGGGGGAGGGGAGAGACGCTCACTGTACCGTTTTACTTTCTCTTTGCCAAGGGGGGGACAAGTTTGACCTCGGAGGTCAGGAGCTGCCGGAGTCCGCGCTGCCACAGCCCATGGAGCGCTTCAAAGAACGCAGCATCTCCCTTTGCATGCCCGCGGCCCAAGAGAAATCCAGAAAATGGGGCTGTTGCCCAGTGAGAATCAGCTTTGGGTGGATATTTTGCGCTCTGAATTCTAAAGATGGTTTTGGGGTAGACGATTTTACTGCCAGGTTTTGATGATGGGTCGAGGGCGGGGGGGGCAAAGATGCCCTTATTAAGCCCTAAGGCCTTAGGGCTTATTTGGGCTTCCCCCCCCTCCCCACAACCCTGAACCCCAACTCCCTGGGCCCCCGCCCCACGCCGCAGGTTTTGGCTCCCCGAGCCCCAACCGCAGCTGGCGAAGCCGCAGCGGCCGATCCCGCCGAGCCCCGCGCCAGCGTGCGAACCTCAATGCAGCCTGATTTTCCCAACAAAAGTTTTTGGTTGGATATCGGTTCGGTTGGGTTAGTTAGTTAGTCAGCTAGCTAGCTAGCTAGCTAGCTAGCTAGCTAGCTAGTTAGTTAGTTAGTTAGTTAGTTAGTTAGTTAGTTAGTTCTTAGTTATTTAGTTAGTCATTTTGTCAGTTAGATTGTTTTTGGTTGGTTTGTTTGTCTGGCTGTCTGTCCGGCAGTTTGGGTTGTTTGGGATATGGAGAAATCGAAGGGACCAAGTATGGGACTCGAGCCAACTTTTTTTGGCATCACAAGTTGGCGCTTTGCCGGAGCGTTTGGACGCCCCGCTTAGGCCAGCGCCTGTGCCGGCGCCCGTGGGGGCGGTGCCTATGCCGGCCCTTGGTCTGATGTGATGGATCTGCGTAGGGAAAGCCGTCCAGGGTAAGGCGCCGATACCCCGCGACTTCAGATCGACGTTGCCCTTGGTGCTAGAACCTGGAAACCCCAAACAAGTACCAGCCTGGTATTTTGGATGACAGTTTTTTTTGTTTTTTTCACCATCCGGCTTTCAAAGGTAGATGTGTTTTGTTTTTTGTTTTCAGGGAGCGATTTGCAATCACAGCCTCCCCAAGCAGAAACAGCCAATTGGAGGGGCTTTGTGTTGCCACCAAACCACAAGGCCAAACTGCCAATTGAAGGGAAGCTTTTCTCTAGAAAACGGTTTGGATGTGACTTTTGCTGTCGGATATTAAAAGAGTACCAAAAGACTACCAAAAGAAGCCAACAGAGGGTGACTTTTCCACACACACACACCGCATCCAAACCGTTTTTCTAGGTGATCATGGAAGGCACACATTCCTTGGCCGATGCCTTTTTGGGATGTGCAGCGAGGGAGAGACGGGGCGAGAGACGAGCCAACTTCCCAGGTTCAAACAGGCAGGCGAAGCTCCAGGGAGCTCAACTTCCATACGAATATGTCAAGAATCGCCGGCCTCTCAAAGAAGCCCGCTCTCAAAAAGCATCCTCTCAAAAAAGTGCTGATTGGGTGGTTCTCCCACCAAGTTTTTTTTTTGTTCCCGGTGATGTTTTCCAGGAAATTTCTCCCCGAAAACTGCAGTGAGGCACCGGCGCCGGTGGGTGCGCCTGCGCCTATCCAGATGACAAAGCCAGGGGCTCAGCCGGACGTGAGCGCATGGACGGATGTGGATCCCTAGCTCCTTTGAGTCGAGTGCTGGTGTTGGAGCCCAAAGCTACTGGGACTTCAGGGAAGAACGACCAGCTTTGGTTTCCCTTTTCGGGAGACGAGTTGCATAACCTGATGGACCCCTCAAATGTCAGACACGATTTGGCACGAACTGCACAAGTGTTCACCGGCCGAGGTTGAGGACTCCTCAGTTCAGGGACCTTCATCAGCTATAAGGTGAACACCAGATGATTTGCGAGTCTGTTCAGTTGCTGGGACCATCAGATGCCCAAAATCCCGCTCTTCCCTTCCTGGGACTCGGACCCAAAAACCAAGTTTGCGCCGAGGATCCCGGACCACCTGCGGCCGCCGCAGGCGGCGAGCCCGGCGCTGGCGCCCGCGCCCGCGCCGGCGCCGGCGCCGGCCGGAAACCTGGAGTGGGGCGTGGGGAGGGGCGGGGTTGGTGGCTTTGCGAGGGTATGCTTTTTGCCATAGGTGTCCTTTTTGGTTGTTTTGGTAGAGAAATACATGGCCCTGGTTTACCTGATGGTTTAATCTTCTACCAGGGCCGTCTATTTCCCCCTATGTGCGCTGCACCGCGCTGTTTGTTCCTTGAGCCACGAATGTGCCCGCAAATTACGGGTTCACACACTCCCCCTGGATGTCCTACATCCACCTCGCGGTTGGCACTATTGGGCCCCCCCGTAAAACTGGGCTGCGGACACCTAAAAGGCCACTATGCCATCACTTCTTGTCCACGCCCTTCTCCTGCCCCATCAGCTCGCGCTGACCTCCTCCTCATCCAAGCTGGATGCTGCGCCACTCAAAACGATTGGCCCAGCTGTCGCCGCTCGATCCCGGCACCAACCTCGCTGACGTACCTCCGCCGCCACACGATCATGCCGTAGGTCCCCTTCATCTCCTTGCCCATACCTCGCTTCTTGTTCTTCCTGCTGGCTCCTTTTCACTTCCTCCCAATACTCAGACCTCCCGCTGCTCAACGTCTCGGGATGTTGCCACCCTTCCTGATCTCCCTGCCTCCTCCGACCCTTCGGGCACCCTTGAAAGATCGCCTTCTCGCTCCAGAACGGGTTCACTTTCGCCGGCCTACCCGTTTCCCTCCCCCGGTCCTCGCCGTCGGTCACCCCGTCCGCGGCCTCGCCGGTTGTGGTGACCTCCCCCTCCGGCTCAGCCACCAGGATGCCCATGCCGGCGACATCCACTGATCTCGCCCTCCTTCTCCGCATGCCTGGATCCATGGCTGGCCTTTGTCAGGGGGCGTTTGGGCTCATAACCTATGTGTGCTGCACCGCGCTGTTTGTTCCTTAAGCCACGAATGTGTCCGCAAATTACGGGTTCACACACCCCCAAAAGGACACCTATGTTTGTTGCTGGTTCTCAGCAGGGAATGAGAAAAGGAATGACCCCAAGAACAACAATGACCCACGGTTTCCTTCGAGGGAATCCCCTTCCGGTTCATTCCCAACACCCTGGGTCATTCCCCACTGAGCACCAGCAAGCCTTTGCACCTTCACCAAGAGGAGAGGTTCCTTGTTTGGAATGTGTTCCTTTTAAACGGACCTGGTGTGAGTTTGGGACAACGGATCCAACTGAAGGGAACCGTTCGGTGGTGAGAGGATAAGCCCGATTGTACTCACTCATGGATCCCCCAAGTTGACCGGTGGATCTCCAAGTGCGGATCTCTTTTTGGAGTTTTGTTGAAAAGAGAGCCAGGTGATGTTTGAGGAAAACACGAAGAGCGCTGGCGTGGGGAGGCCGTTGTTGTTGGTATCCCGGCGAACGTTGCAGACAATGGCGCATGAACTTGAGATGAAGGATCCGTGCATTTGCATGCCGGGGACGGACCTCCTGTTCCTCCGACCTTCTCTTCGCCCAGGCTGCCTGATGCACAGCCGACTCGTCCAGCGCGGAGCAAATGAGAAACCGGTGGAAAATCGGCGAACAGTTGGGCGCGGGGATGGAAGGACAACAGCAGGGAGCATCATTGTTATTTGACCATTGCTGACAGAATATGTTTGGGCCGATTTGCATAATTGGTGCTTTCTTCAAGCCTTTGTGTTACAGTCGACCAACCGACCTATTTTATCGCTGACTGGCACGCATGCAGAGAGATATCCAAATGTGCGCTGGACATGTAAATGTTAAATGGGGGTGACTTTTTTGAGGGTAACCCCCTTTTTGGGTGGTTTCAAAGGGACCAACATGTTTTTTCGTTTTTCTTTTGGGATCCCCTGAAAAACCAATGCAGCTTTAGATTTCGACTCATGGTTCACACGTCCACGCTATGAGCATGCTACCCAAAGGCCTTTTTTGATGGCACCCTTTTTGGGATGGTTTTAAAGGGAAACAAATGGAAACAACCCATTTTTCGGGTCCCCGATGTTAAGACACTACATGAGTATCAATCTTGGAAAGGTATCCTTGCGGATTTTTCCAGGAGCGGCGCAGGGTGGACGACTATGCGCGGGACCGGCACCGCCAGTTCGAGGCCGGTTCACGGACGAAGGGATCGGGATGGGATGGTAGCCCTTTGGGTTGCCAGGGCCAATCTGTGAGTTGATGGGTGATGTTTCGAGACCTGTTCGGGAAACTGGGTGCGGAATGTTCACGCAACGGGCATCTTCGATGGGCCGTGGCTAGGGAATCAGCAGGATTTGTATTTGTGCAAAGCTCGATTGGGTCACTAACTAGAGGGTCCCTTTGAATGGAACATATTCTTCCAGGACCATGCTAGACGGCAAAAAAGACCTGAAAAAGGGGGCAAGCTGATGAACCGGCTGAAAAAAAGCGCACGGAGGGAACAGGGAACAGGCTCCAGCAGCTTCCCTGTTTCATGCTGGTGTCATTATTTTCCATGTCCGGTCAGCGAATCAAGACTGTTTGGGCTTCCAAAATACTGTGGGTGGACGAAATCCTGCACCACTTTGAAACCATAGCAAACCATTGTTTGTTGGTATTTACAGGGGAATCATCACCCCCAAGGGTTTTTCAGGTGGTGCGAAATGGATTTTGGAACCAACGCACAGTATGGCAACATGTCAGCTGTTGCGGCTGCTGCCCGGCGCGGCTCGTGATGTGCGGTGGCTGACGCAGCAGGGCACATGGAACACCAAGCAAAGAGGCATATCGCACATGCGATTCCGCAGGAGGAATTTGGATCGCAAATACAGACAGTGGTTCGCAGAAGTGTAGATGGCAGATTTATGGATTTCCGACTTGCACGAACTTGTGCTGCGCAGGAGTGGGAGAGAACATTCGCGGCAGAGAGGCCGGGCAGATGGGACTCTGGGAGTATGAACTTTGGGGTCCGAAATGGTGGACATCAACCCTTCCCTCGCGGACCTGTTTTTTCTTCTTGTGCTTACAAGCAAGTGACAGTGGTATTCCGATTCAAGGGGAAGAACGTCGAGTAAGGGTCCCCCCCTGCTGCTGAGCTTACTCAATGCAGAAAGGGCGGTTTTGTGAATTTCCCCCTCCCTTGTCTGCCTTGCCTGCCTTGCCTGCCTTATCTGCCTTATCCTCCGTTATCTGCTTTGTCTGTCTTGTCTGCCTTGTCTGCCTTTTCCACCTTGCCTGTGTCCGCCTTGTTTCTTCGTCCCTTCGGTCGTTCGTCCGTCCGTCCGTCCGTCTGTCCGTCTGTTTGTTTGTCTGTCTGTCAGTCAGTCAGTCAGTCAGCCAGCCAGCCAGCCAGCCAGCCAGCCAGCCAGCCAGCCAGCCAGTCAGTCAGTCAGTCAGTCAGTCAGTCAGTCAGTCAGTCTGTCATTTCAAAGGTGCAACGTGAATGTTGGAGGGCAACCTCTGGCATCTGCCAATTCTGTGAGAAGCTGCAGGCTTCAATTGGGGAGCTGTGGGAAGGTCCATTTCTTGAGAATAAACTGAACCCCTGGGTTTCAGTCCTCTGGGGTACTCAGACAAATGGACCCCTGGTAGCTCCGTTGACGCCGATTGACGGTTGACCGAACCACACCGGAAAGGATTTGATGAGGAAGGAAGAAGATAGAAATGGCTTGAGGAAGAACTCATTTCCTATCTCTCTTTCTCTCATGCCTTTCCTGTCCCTTCCTTTCTTCTCATATCCCGTCCCCAAATGCAGGTTTCTAGGCAGGGGCGGATGGAAAAGTGTCCCATCTCGTTTCACCTCTCATTCTCTCACCTTCCTTCGCGAGCCTCAGGCTCCGCTTCGCCAGCGAGGCGGAGTTCTGCGCCGCGGCCAGGCGGAAGAAGGCGGGAGACCCCATCAATTCTTCGGATTTCGTTTGATATCATGAAGTTGGGACTTGCGAAGTCATGTTTGATGCGATGGGAATCTGTGAGTTGCTTAGCACCGGCTGGTTCGCCCAGACAATGCTGTTTGACATCTCATGGCCACTTGGCAACGCATGCATCTCCCATGTGCGTTTTTTGTTTTTCCCCCGCTGACAGACAACAACACCTCAGCGTGTGAGATCAGCCCGTACTCCAAGCATCCTCAGGATTTTCTTGTGCTTCCGCAAGCTCAATGCCCGAAGCAAGTACTGTACCTCCTTTGCAAAAAATGAGCTCACTCCAACTTAGAACAGAGTGAGGCAGACATAGACTTCAGTCTCGCACAAATTTACAAGCCCTGGCCGTTCTGGCATGCAGAGTGCTTGAAGTTTTAGCCAACACTGAACAGAGGTGGAAATGTGGAACGGATGTCAAGACAAAGGACCCCGAAACAGGGACGGGTTTCTGCCAAAAAGCCGATCGACGTGCGAGGCGAAGGTTGACGCCCGGGCAGATGAGCAGTGCGGGGCTTAAACAAATCACCCTCCTCAGTTGTCTCAATGCCGTGCATTTTGATGCGGAAATGTCTCAAACTCGGGCAACTTCGTTTTGGCGTACCTCTGAAGCAACCCTAAATCAAAACAGAGTCGCACCCATAATATGTTGCTCCTGGTTGCGTTAAGTGAGAAGCCTGCCAACGATGCACCTGCAATCTTGCCCGTTGGGCCATGTACCTCCAAGGTTCAAATGGCAGCTTCACCGTTCATAGCCTTTCTTTGGAACCTCCATACCTCCTCCCAGAATGAAGATGTGCCAGCTCTGCTGTGTTAAATAAGGGGAACCCAGGATTATTCAATTGGTGGATTACATAGGGGGTTGCTCAGTTAGGAACTCTTGCACTGGGGAACCGCATCTTTAGCAATCCACCAGGCCCGGAACCGTCTGGCGAGCCCCGAGGTTCTATGCGTCCCAGCGGGCTCCGCCTCAGCCTCGGTGAGCCTTGCGCTGCGTTTTGGCTAAACGCTGCCGTGGCGCCGGGGGGCACTTTCGTAGGTTTCAGTCGCTTTCCCATCGGCCAGCTTCAGGTTGGGTTGGATGTCTGGTTTGGGAATTAAGCCTGGTTTGCACCAAATGAGAAGGCATCCGATAGCCTTCAAACAACCAATCCAAACCACCGATTCATGAGGATGGTAAATGTGGGGGCACAGACATGGGGGGTCGCATGACTTAGGAGGTATTCTAGCAGCAAGCGTATGGTGAACTAGGTAACTCAGTAAACTGGAAAGACGCTCTGGAGATGTTGTGCTTCTTGGTTTTTGAATTGTGATGCAAGCGCAGTCGTTGCTGGAACAGAAGTTGCGTCTCGGAGAGCCGGGTCCAGTTTTGGTCGCTTGATCATGTCGCTGCCTTCACGGGGTTCCAAAAACAGTTGCTTGACCAGTGGAAGCTTAGAGAAGTGATGGCTGATCTGGCTGGTTGTTTGGCTGCTTGCTTAATTGGTTGGTCCAGTGTTTGTTAGTTGATTGGTTGGTCCAGTTGTTGGATCGATCGGACCATTCCTTGGTGAAGCGGTCGGGTTCGATTCGAGGCCCCGGGAGCCTGCGGTGCCGGTGCCAGAAGGTCCGACAGGTGCGGTCTCGAGATGGAGATGGGTCCCGAAACGGGTTGGGCGGGGGACCTTTTTGCTCCTCCTTTTTTTTTGAGGGCCGGGAAGGGGGGGGGGGTTCCCTTCAAAACCAGGGAAGCCAAAAAACAAAAGGGGGGAGGGTTTTTTTATTCCGTGGCCGGGCGGAAATTGTAAAAACCAAAGATTGGGAGGGCTGCTCGTGCTTCCAAGCCCTGGTCAGGGAACAGCCTGGGCTCCGAGGAGCGCGGGCTGCTGAAGGTACGAGGGGCCCCGCGGGCTTGGAGTCCTCATGCAATCAACCGGGTCTGATCTTCTTGTGAGGTGGGAGATCAGGCAGGTTAGGTGTAGGAGGCTAGGTGGAGGTTAGCTGGTGGGGAGGACCCTTCCTTGTTTGCCTCATTTTGAAAGAAAAACAAGGCAAACCCATCGTTTTTTCGGGTTTACAATTTCGGCAAACACCACCCCGCTTTCTTGTGCAATGGGTAGAGAATGTGGGCCGGGACCAAGCCTCCAAACACTTTTTGGTTTTGAAGCTGAGCCTTATTGGTCTTCCAAATGGAACCCGCAATCTAGGAAGCCGGCATTTTCTTGTTTGTCAGAACTGTTCCTGGCCTGAAATGGCCAAACAAAGTCAACGGTTTGCAGAGGATGAGTCGGGGGAGTAAAATGTTCATCTCCTGGTTTTCTTTCGACCGTGATGTCGAATAGCCCGAAGCATATTCATGGTGGAGAAAGGCAGCACTCAAGTTGACGGAAAATAGCGGTGTAGAGCCAAATTCAGTAGGAGCAATTACATGTACTGTATAACACTGGCTTTATGCTACACGGGCTTCACATATACGTTATTAGTTTTTGTTTTTCCCCATTAGACATGTTTCTTTAGCCCATACTACACTGGCTTCCCTGGTCGACTCTGGGCGCCGCTCAGCCAGCAGTTGTGGCTTCGAGCGCCCGAGCGCTTGCCTTGTGATTTGCATCGCATTGGGTTCTGAATGGAAGGGCTAAAGCATCATCCTCTTGGACCAAACGAATGGTGGGATGATGTTGGTTTCATGTGAAGAATGGTGGTGGTTTTATGTGAACTGATTGCTGGAAGGGACATGCCCAAAGACAGCTTCACATGACATACACAGGCTCAGATCTCTACAAGTGGGAATGGGGGAAAATAAAGCCACCAGGAGTTGGACCGCAAGTTGTAGGCCTGGGTTCCATGTACCAGGGCAAGCCATTTTGAGGTTACCCTATTCTTGACCAACAGCTACCTAGAAATGTCTGTTGTTGAGGGCACCCTTTTTTACAGGGAGACCAATAGGAACAACACCATTTTGGGGGTCTCCTAAAAGACACGCGTATGAAAAGTAGAAGGCTCCCTCTCCCGCCTGCCAGGAACTGCAGTCAGTGCAGAGCGCCTCCAAGGACCTGCAGAAGGCTTCATCGACGCGATGCGATTCGGAGAGTTGGACACATGAGTTGTGGCCCCCTGCTCTAAATGCACAACGCATGAGCTTGTTTGTAAAGGCTGAATGTAACATGTCCATATGAGCCCCGGTACGAACCCTTAGTTTGTGGGTTGATTATCCGGTAGTTCTGGCTTAATTTAGGGAACTCAGCCTCCAAAGGGTTCCACATGGCCAGGGTTTCAAAGAAGTTGGGCATGTTTAGGGAGGCGCATGGCGATCTTCGGTGAAACGTCCGTGTAAGCTCAGTCCGAAGGGATCGACCGACCCTTTGACTTCTGGATTGGCTTTGGTCCACAGACGGGTATGTCTTTTGTCGTAAAATGGTGGTTTTCCCGGTTGTTTCCCTTTTAAGCCAAACACCCAGATCTTCGCGGAATCTCTGCGATCTGCTAAGGTCAGACTGCCAGGCATGTGCCCTTGCCAGCTTTCAACTTGAGGGGCGAACTAGATTCAATCACATCCATTTCTTCGATCCTTCCCCTTAATGCATTGTGGAATATGTGGGTGGCAGTTGATAGTATCTCAACGTGCTTCTCATTAGAGGGCATTAAAAGGTTGGACGCTCTAGAAGGCATTTGCAACTTTTCAGACTGTTTGGAGTGGCTTGCCCTGTGCGAGAGCCCAGGGAATCTTCAAGGTACAGTCTTTTCATGAAACTGAAGAGCTTCGGGAGAGCTGTGTGCAGCGGGAAATACCTTTTGGCACTAATTAGTACGTTGCGAGTAAACCACGAACTATGGTAGATGAACGAGAAGTCCTAGCTCCATGCTTGCAACTCGCTCTCCCAAGACTTGGGAAGCAGGGACATCTTGTCAATCTTGCCAGCTGTTGAATGAAGGCACTTTCGGCGGAGCAACTCTAGGTGTGCCTGAAAATTACCCTCGTCCATCCAAATGAAGTAGGCATTGGCCCGGTGGGGGAATCCTGCAGGCGAAGGTGAAGGATCTGCTCATCCGATGGCATCCGGACAAGAACCCCGACTGCCAAGAGAAGGCCGGCCGCCACCACGGGCTCGGTTTTCTCGGATGGGAAGATGAAGAGGCTTGGGAAAGAGGACGGGGCTCCCACGAAAAAGACGGTGTGAGAAACTTGGCTTTCCATTTAGGGTCACCAGCTTTGACAAAAACAATATGTGCCTCTGCTACTATATGGTATGTATTCGATCAGACCCTAGTATTTCAAGCAATGATTGCGACTGCCTGATCTAAGGCGGGCTGGGACAAATTTATCATCAGATATTATATATATATATATACACGGGCCAATGTATAGGACACTCCGAAACGCGCGCAACAGGCGAAGCAAGTCTTTCAGTTCCTGCAGCAGTCGGCACCTCGGGTGGGGTCGAAACCCATCAACTTCGATTCGGGGGAAGCCTTACGGCTGCAAGAAAAGGGCATCCGAAAAACGCCGATCGGCACGCGACCGCGATCTCGTGGCTCTCCCATTCGGAGGGGCTGATTCCGACTTTTTGTATGTGTACCAGGCTGGCATCTTGCTGAGGTTTGCCATTGCGCCCTCTTGGGGAAACAAAGGGAATCGTCAGTAGTGTGGAAATCTTTTCTGAGAATCCCCCCCCCCCCCCATCCCGGGCCCTTTTTTCTCAACCGAGGCAACGGCGGCTGCTCGGCCTCTGAGACATTTGCCTCCGGCGTCCGCAAATGGGGGAAGGATGCGCGGGGCGCAGTGTTGGCGTGTTCATATGTATGTTTTTTGGGAACGCGGTAGTAAACCAGATAGATAGCAAGTGCATCATGAAGTGTGGGAGAATTGAATGCAACAAACTTGTGTTTGCCACTTCCATCGAGCCGGGCCCTGTCCGCCCAAGGAACTGTAGAAATGGTTTTCACACAGCGCTTGGATGAGGTTTCGATTTCTTCAGTGTGGGTTTGTCGGCCGTCATCCTGATAGCCCAAGCATGACGAACGGCACGTGTATGAGCATCTACTCAGGGCTTATTCTAGTTTGCAGCAAGTTTAAGTGAAGCATGGCCTACCGTGCACTTTGCTTCCAATCTTCATCATCCACCCCGCTCAGCCTGCGCCAATGTTGCTTTCATATCCACATGAGCAGTGCCGGAAATGGCTGTTGGCCACTTGAGTTCGGGTCATGCGCGGTGCCACCCTCTTAGCTTTTTGGTTTTTAGGGTTTCGTGGCAGAAGCTTTTAGCAGGCCCATGTATTTGGTACTGTGGATGCACGAAATCCTGCACCAAATAGAAAACCCTGGGGTGATGCTTCCCCTGTAAATACCAACAAACAATGGCTTGCTATGGTTTCAAAGATTTCGTCCACCCACAGTAGCACTTGAACAACAGTCTGTTTCCAGCCGTGAGCGCCGCTCAAATCAGAAGCTTCCGCGCTGGCGAAAGATGCTGGGAGCGGAGCTCTGGACTTGTCTCAAACGAGACCCAAGGTCCTTAGCACAAGGAGCGATGCCCAAAAACCCGGGACGTTACGGTTTTGTTTGCAGGTTCCAAACGAGGCTTCAGAGCCATCTCGGCAGAAGCCACTGTCACCGGGTTTTGAGCGTAGCTGACATTAGCCGCCTGCCGCTTGCAAGCTGAGCCAGATCCCCAAGTTCGAACGGTGATCAAGGATGGGAAGGGTGCCTGGTGTACACGACTTGGGTCCTGGTATGTTTGTGCAAGAGTCCCAAGCTGAACACGAACGTCGCCCAATCGGCCAAGCTTTGGGTTTTTTAGCTGATTTTTGCCATCCTTGGTGCCCCACAACTTTTGGCATTCTGCAGCGGAGGTTCCTTCGGTTCAAAAACCCATCCAGTTGACTCCAAGGCGGCACTCTGCATTGGGCATTTTGGTAGGGTCAGGCGGTTAGTCTGTTGTTTTTGTGCTGTGAGACCTGAAGTTGTAAGGTGGTAAGATAGCAGCATATCAGATGCCACCCCAGAAGCATGCTTTTGGTGGGTACGTCCAGTTGGGAGATGTAAGTAGCAGCTTATTTGGCAAAGAACGATTTGCCAATCAGAACTCCAATCAGCTGCTGATTCGAAGCTCAGCTGGCCGTTGCAGGCAACTCGGACTCACCGACCAGAGGAAAAGGTGTGGCCGTCTTTGAGCAGGGCCAACTGTCCTTTCTCTGGTGATTTCAGAACCTTTCGGGCCGGGGTTGTTGATTGAGCGTTTGCTTAGGATTATGCTCAAAGGGGAATTGTAGGACCAGCCAAGTGCGTTGATTGAACGATAGATGAGATGGTCACTCTGAACAGCTGAAACAAAGCAACGAAGGAACAGCTTGTTTAGTTTCGAATCGAAGAGACCATGCTGCTCAACTCTTGCTGGGTGGCTTGTACGCACTGTGTTGCTCATTGCAACTTGTTGGTCGCTGTGCATGTTAAATGGGCACTGGAAAAACATTGCAAAACAATGGCAGCACGTGGCAAATCATGGAAAACCATGGCATGCAAAGCATGGCAACCCATGGCACCACTGGCAAAACATCGCAAACCATGGCAAACCACATTCTCTCCTTGCCTGGTTGTGAAGCGCTACTGATACGGACGAAGGCAGATGCTTTGCCGCATTGCCACGAAGCGTGGTAAGCTGCTGCACAGAGTCCTTTTAGTTCACAGACAGGCCATGATAGTTCGGTTTCTTTGAGTGACACCTATGTTACGGCTTGGCCTGTTTTCTGTGAAGCCATTCCTGGATCCCTGATCAGTGGCAGAACCAAAAGGGTCTCCTCCGGGCAAACTAACGTTTTTGAGGCACGTCCAGAACTTCTATCCGTCTTCTTTTCGCAGCTCCATTTGCTGACCAACGCACAGAGCTCGACTCACAGCTGACGTGGAGGCCAAAAGCCAAATAATGTTCGTGTTCAGCAGACATCTCAGGAATGCAGTTGCCGAGGTCGAGTCTTCTTGCAAGCAAGCAGGCCAAGCAGTCAAGCATGCAAGCAAGCCTTAGCAACACAAAGCAAGACCACCGCAGCTCGGCAAATTCTTGCCAAACATCCCACTCACAGTGTGACAACGTTGCAGCATATCGCAAAGCGAGCTCAGAGCCTCGACAGTGTCTTGTTGAAGGCTGCTCTATATGCATTCGCATTCGCAGGTAGAATTCGGTCTCGACCTTCCCCTGGCTTGGTTTCCGTGAGTGCCAGAAGCCCTATGGAACCGGAGTCTCGGGAATGGACGCACCTCGGCTCGAGAATGGAGCTTGGCTTGCGGTGGAGAAGCTAGTTTGCGCTTCGCGGGTTTCACCAAAGACACTATAAGCTGACTGTCAAGACAAAGATTCCCTACCCTGTCTTGGATGATAGAATTGAAGGCAAAGGGGTCAGCTTCCACAAGTGTTGAAGAGGGAGGGAGAGAGAGAGAGAGCGAGAGAAAAAAAAGGGCGAGAGAGAGAGAGAGACAGCAAGAGCAGCAGAGACCATGCACCCGGGCATTTGAACCACGTTGAATTCCCATGGTGTGGATATTCAAGTGCACCCCAGCATTGCATCATTGGATGTAGCCAAACGCGCAAAAGCCAAAGGAGTCGGGCCACGGGCTATGAAGCCTTCCGCCTCCGCTTTTCCGCCGAGGCTTCACGTTTGTTCCGCAGTGGAAGGCCAGCGCATCTGCAGCGTCACCGCGCTGCCATGCGCGGCTTGGCCCCGTCTTTTTGGGAGTTTGTGGCCATAAAAGTAGATGGCCATAAAAGTAGATGGCAGAATTCCCGGTAGATGTGGGTAAAGGGCATGACTAAACAATGGGCCAACCCCTTGTTCAAACATGCTTAAGCCAACGACCTCCTGGTCTCCCTGGAGGGGTACCAGGCATTTGCCCACCGGGTACATTCAGCGAAGTGGGTGAGGGCCCAAAATTTTGCGAGGGGGGCGGTTCAAGAGCGTTGAGAGAGGGTGGAGGGTCATGTTTTCCTTGACCACAAGGGCATTTGGGTTCGCCAATTGCATGTTTCCAGCCATAGCAATGCTTCTGTCTTGGTGGCCAAGTGTAGCTAACTTTGCTAAATAATTTGGGAGGGGTAATGTTCGCAGGGAACATACGAGGGAACTCTGACAGCTGTTCAGGCTGCGATCACCATCTCGGAAGGGTTATATAATTGCATCTTGACAGAGATGCTATCCATAGTCGCTCTTGGCCGTGCCTTTTTCTATGGCCTGGTTCAGCAAAGCTGAACATTGAAGATACGAAAATCTCCAGCCCCCTCCATGTCCCCATGTTCTTTTTCTTCCCATTTTGGCTCAAAGGGCATTGAGCCATGCTCTGCTTTTGCGGGTTTGCAATCTTTTGCTATGCTGTCAATCTTCAATGGATGGTTCTGAGAATGGATCGCGATCGCCCCTTGGAACTTGCGCAGCTTGAGACGGATTCGAGAGCATAGGCAAGCCGTAGCTCAGGCGGTCCTTGCTTGTCCAAGGCACAGGCATGGCTTGCTCCCTGTGACAATGTGGGGCCATGAACCTTTTTTTTGACAGTTTGGATCCCAGATCAATTGGGGAGTTGGGTGAATCAGCATCCATTCGCCATTTAGAAGGTCCAGTTGCGGCCTTCTTGACTTCCGCCTGACGTTGATCGCTTGTTGAACGTGGAGGCGTCTTATCCCGGCGGAGTCACGATTCTCTAAACACACTCAGGATCAGAATGTGTTCGGCCTTGGGCGTAAGCGGTACTTTCCAGGAGCTAGTTGTTCCCCTGAACCTTATATTATTGAGTTATGGGAGATGGGCGCCCACATCTGGGTTCCATCTTAATCTTGCAGGGTCCAAGCCCAGAATCCTTGAGTCGTCCTCTTCACCCAGGGTTGCTTCGGAAGGCTCGGGAATCAAATGAGCCCCACATGCATTGAAGCTCATCCAGTTGAGCCCTTTCATGGACCGCAGGTCGCAACCTCTTTGAGTCTTACTATGCGCTTGGTACCCTCTTTGCTTTCCACGAATCGGGAAGCAACTTCACATTCTGCTCCGTCCACCTAGTTTGAAAAGTACCCCACAGCTCCATTCTATCCCTTGTACACTGCGCTGAGGACACGGTGGCGGTGCTGCGGCAGAAGCTGACGCGGCAGTTGGGCCAAGTGCGGCGCTTCCGGCTGCTGGCGGGGTGCTGCATGCTCAGCGGCAGCATGACCTTGGAGGATCCGAGACCTGGAAACGCCTCTTCAAAAAATGGCCGTGGTTGTCAAAACCGTTTTGGGATCCCATTTTGGTTGGTAGGTGAATTCACCACCCATTTTGGGTTACCCTTTTAGTGGGGATTGGGATGTTCACTGGGGGTACGATTTGGATTTTGACCCATGGCCAAATGGGTATGGGTGGGGCACGTTCGTAGTTTTCAGTCGCTGTCCGATCGCCCAGCTTCAGGTCAACCTTGGTTGTTTGGATGTGGGTGTGGGTCTCTTTTTTTTTCACTGCCAGGAATGGTGGACCGGAGATTTTAGTGCATGTTTGTCCATGCCATTTTGGGGTTACCCTATTTTTGAC
>CAUJNA010002068.1:755000-767500 GCA_963377175.1 Effrenium voratum | reverse complement strand
CGGGACTCGGCCTGTTTTTGTTGCGTGGGTCAAGTGTTTCTTTTGTGGCAAAGGGCTCCTTCTGTATAGCCGCTGGGTAGCTGGGTGAACATGCCGTTCCTCCGGTACCTGGGGCACTCTTTTCCAGATTCTTGGACAACGGGAACCCCGAAATTCATAAACCATTCTGGTTGATTTTGATTAGGGGGTGTCCCCCTGTGATGATGCACTACTTTTTGGAGGGGACCACCCCCAATAGAATTTGGCTAGTTCCTCCAGGGTCAACGTGGGTAGCTTTCTGACCCGCCGGGTGCTCGCGTTTCGCGAGGCACAGCAAACAGATCTTTTCGGTGGCCTGGGCACGAGACGGCCTGGGGCTCAAGCCGCGGAGCCGTGGGGCTGAAACGGTCGGAAGTGACGCCCTCTCTCGAGTCAGGGCTCAAGTTGCAGATGCGTTTTTTTTTCTAGAAAATGCCTTGCAAAGGTAAAGGGCAGCTGTTGCTGAAGAGGCCCTGCTGAAGTCTCCCTTCTTCTGTTTCAGGTTGGGGACACATGGTTTGTTGTGAGACACTTGTCTATATGCCGTTTTTTTTGTTCATTCACTTGCCAACATGATCCCTAGAACAAAGGGCACAACGCTCAAATTCATTGGTCAATTAGGCTTACAGGTTCCCGCGAAGGACACACAATCTCCAAATCTGATATGGACACCAACAAAGCTCGAGTTGCCCACCTTTTGGGGTCTCACTTAACCAAAAACACGAGGAACCAAATTGTCATGTTTTAACGGTTTTAATGGGATCCCGGCAAAGCTTGAGGAGATTGGTGAGTAGCTCCATGTGTCAAAGCGTAAACAGACTCACGCCAGGTGGACAGTGCATAGTGAGCCCAGTCGGCAGATGGAAGCAGGTGAGCCATACAAGATCAGTCAGCCATGAGAGCCATTGAGCCAATTTAGCTGGTAAATCATTGCCCAGTGAAGAAGAGGTCATTTATGCGCCGGGCTGGTGGCTGCTGCGCCACACGCTGATAAATCTGAGGATTGATGACACCATGATCCCTGTTGCCTAGAACAGTAAGGTTTACAAAGGCCGAGCTGGCTTTATCAAGAACTCTGCTTATTTGGTGCGAACGTAAATATGAGTGTGTCTCAAAATAGGGGGACGCAAAAAGCGGGTGTGGTTTCCTTTTTTTGTTTTTGTCTCCCGTTTAATCAAACACAACACCAATATACGTGACATTGAAACAATGTCAAGTCGCCTTTTCACGGTACAAGGCGTCAAGGTCAGCTTCAGACCTCTGAAGCATTCAAGTGTGGGAGGCCTCCCATATGAGGTTTGGCCAAGTTTCCAGCACACTATGGGTCCATTTGGGAGGGAAAGGGGACCCACTAAAAGTCCCACCAAAACCAAGGGGAACCCATGTTCGCCCAAATGTACAGCTTGCCTGCGACCTCAATCTGAGCCAGTGAGCTGAAGAACGAGCCTCTATGGATACGTCATAGGAGCGCCTTTTTTAAATTCTATAAGTACTTCCTATGGCAGCGCTGCTGGTTTTGCTGTAGCCAAGCCTCCTGGCAATTGGGTTTGTCGACAATGTCTGCCCCCCTCAAACAAATTGGTGATCCTTTTGGTTTCCTAAGTAACATCACGAAAGGGTGCCCTATCATACCCACACTTTAGCAAGGAGGCTTCGATGGCTGCAAGGATTTCTGAGTGCCAAGGCCCTAAACTGGGATGTGAGCGCCTTGATTGCGCGTTTCGGCACTGACCTGCCAGGAGAACCAAATCCTTCTTATCAAAATGAAGGAATGTGTCCAGTGGCAAGACTCCAAACCAATCCTTCGACCAAGCCCATGAACCCTCCCGCTACCTTCACGCTTCCGTTGCCGCTCGCCAAGCGAGGCCAGACCCTCGCGTCTTCCTCGGATGATGCGACCATTCGGCAGGGGCCCTCAATCGCCCTGTCCACTTGGGAGCTTGCTAAGAGACCGTTGAACTGAATCTGATCATCCTGGGCCCCGGCCCTTGTAATGTTGACTTCAGGGTAGTCCATCCTCTGACTAAGAGGACCCCCTTGATTTTTGTGAATTTCCTCACTAAAAGAGGACCACCTCTGATGTGCACGGTCCTGCTTCACATGGAGATATGTGACCTTTGGCTGATCCTTTGTTGACACCACAGTCCTTGGCTGCGAGTTTGCCAACTTCCTAGCTGGTAGTTTTTGGAGTGGTCCACCTGGGTTTCAAGCACGTGGAGAATTGAAGCATCTATACAATATATATATATATATATACTTGTACATACATATACATATGTATATATATATACATATGATGTCAAGGTATACGTGTTATAAATATATATAGGCAATAAAGCCAGGAGCAACTGCAATTGGCCTTTGCCGAGTCAGGCTGTGCAGAATTCGGTGCCTTGAAATTGATCTTCAAGCACGCCAACAGCTCCAGCTCTTTTCCAATCATTTGGCGGTCCTTTTGCATACTGTAGCTGGGTATTTGTCTTGGAAAATCAGGGTTTTTAATATGATCACCCGGAGACAGTGAAGGATGACCAATTTCGAGCCCCTCGTACCTGGCACGCATCGCAGTCCATTGCCGCACAGCTCCAAAGAGACCGCCTTGAACGAGCTCTTTTCTGGTTCCACCTGTTTCCCTTCATGGGAGTGTCTTTTTAAGGGTTGGACCCCCCAACATGGATTTCGGTTTTCCTTTTGCTCTCCCTTTAACACCCAGAAAAAATATCTTGTCAGCTCCAAAAACCGACACCATGGATCCGCGATTGCGGATCCTACTTCATGGGGCAGGGTACTTGGGCGGTTGGTACGCCTGATAGCCCACCTCAACTTCTACCCATGGCTCTGGTTCTTTTTCCACCAGGCTTACTAACCACCGACGTGCCCTGCCCCTTTAAGCACCCTGGTCTCCGCTGCGAATCAAAAGACAAATCCTCCGAGGCTTTGGAGTGTCGCCTCTCAGTCCTGCTCACAGGCCGCGGCTGCAGGGTGGTTTTTTTGGGGCCACAGGAGTTGAGATGCGGGGGTTGATCAAAAGGTCCGTGCGTTCTTTTCACAACCCGGCTTCCCCTGGGCTTTCGATGGTTTCCTGAAAAGAAGGATCCCTGGAGAGAATGGGGAAGGTGCAACTAGAAAAGTGACAGCGGCCACAAATTGAGGTTCCTTCTCCAGGTTTGCACCAGACAATATCAGCCAATGTCCAAGGCGCTAGCTGTGATTCTTTTTTTTTTTGGAATACGACACAGGGGTTCCCTTTTTAGGTGTGCCTGGCGTACGTGTGGGTTGAATGGGATTTGCTGCGGTCGTGAACATGTTTGGGGTAGCCTTGTTGATCCCTGCTCTCCAATCAATCAATGCGCAGGAAAAGAGCGCTCTCCAAATTGCGTCCATTCAAATGGGGACCCTCCCCTTTTGCTAGGAGAGCTTTTTTGTCAGGCCAGCGGTTTGACCAGAGTCTCAAGACTGGTGGCTGTGTCAAAACGATTATCTTCACCTGCAAATTGACTTTGCCAATACACACCAAAATGGTCTGAGAGCAAGCGCCTCAATCCCACTTGTGGCTCGTTACGGGTAAGTGAAGCATCTCTTTAAACCCCTGAGAATCAACCCCGATTCCCCTCAACCCGCCTCCAAAATCAATGCAAATTCCGGTTTTCTCAACCTTGGGTTTCCAGGGAAAACTATTTGTGGGAACCAACCCCCAAGAGAGAAAACCATCTTGAAGAAACCCTTGTCTTTTAACCACCCCCTTTGTGAGGTTGGGTTTGAAGGGTGTGTCTTCTTTTTCGGCGAGCCACCAGATTGTCGTTTGCGGTTTTCCCTTTTGGGACCTGCAAAAGAAAACAAACAACGGGATCCTTCCAAAAAAGACGAGCCACCCTAAACGAAGGAGCACCGAAAAGCGCCATGTTGGGGCCTGGGACCGCTGGCGCCAGGTCATCTATGGCCACACCGGCGCGGCCGGCCGACGCCTGCTTACGTGTCGGGTCGCGATGTGTGTATCTACATATATATATATATATATAATATCTCCATATATATATATATAGATGATACGCACAAGTATATATATATATATATCTCCATATATATATATATATATTATATCAATATGCATACATCTATATATACACCTATGTGCACACTGTACATTGGCACGTGCATTTGCATGAACATATGCGTGCGCATGACATGCACCTCTGGGGTTCTAGGTAGATGTTTGCCTCCTGGTACCTTGCCCCCATCAGCTACTTGTCCTTGAAGCCTTGGCGTGCCGGTCAATCCCGAATTCCAAGCGCGAACTGGCGGCGTCCAAATCCGAAGCTTGAACCTGCCAATCTCAAATTCTTGCCCAGAGCCTACACCAAGCCTAACGACTTTCAACTCTGAGCCCAGGATCAGTGTAGCCTCACAGCATTGGCAGGCACCGTTCCAGCCTCCCTCAAGCCAATAAGTCAAGGGATTCCGAGCGAACCAAAGGCCCCAGCTCACCGGAAGCTTACAGGGTTCGTGAATCAGGAACATGTTGGAGGGCATTCTCCCACCATGTGAGACAACCAAAAGGCCCCCCCCTTGAAAAGCCTTCTGTTTTCCGCCAATCCTCCTGTCACCGCCAGGTCTACTCGGCGTCCATCTCAAACGATTCACGCGCCAGCGCCCAGCGAAATCGGACATGTGGATCCTTGGGGAGAAGGGACTGGAAGTTTTGGAGAGAGTTGGTGCAAGGAGTCTGGGTCACGGAGGATAGCGTCATTTTCAGGGATTGCCTTGGGGCTTCCCATATGAGTCTTGATGAAAGGGAGTTCCCGCGGGTCGCTGATGGCCTTGAAACCATGGGAAGCCATTGTTTCGTTGGTTTTACAGGGGAATCATTCTATTCCAGGGTTTCTTCGTTGGTGCAGGATTTCGTCCATCCACAATATTACCAACAAAATATCAAGAGGGCGGTCCAATACCTAGGTCCTCCAGTGCCCTTTCCCCCCGTTTCTTTTTTGGGGGGAGAAAAAACCCTACTAACAGAGGCCGACCTTTAAACAGATTGGGTACCCTTCTAAGCTCTCCACTGCTGGACCGTGAAGTGGTCCCAGTTTTGGAGGCCTTCGAAGGGAGCGGTTGGGAGGGAGTTGGGCGCCCGCGGGGGCGCGGCTCGGCATCCGAGTGCTCCGAAACGGGTTTCTGGGAAAATTCAAGGGGTGCGGCGAAACTGGGCCTGCGCAGGTTTCAGTCTTGGTTTCCACAAACGCAATTTTGGGCACCATTTTTTGCGCAGCCACGTCCAATCCACGAAGCGCCTTCTCACCTTGCTAAGGCCAGCTGGTCAGCGCCAGCGAGGACTGCGCGGATTTGCAATTGGGGGGGTTGGAAGGGTCTGTGGTGCATACGCCTTCCTATAATTGAGAAGTTGACAGGTTGGTTTACCTCATCCTTTGTGTAAAACGTCGTCCATGCACCTTGGATTCATCCGGCTTGTTCAGCATGATGTCAAGAGAAGCCCGTCAAGCCACTGCAGCGCCAGGAAGGAAGGCGTTCTCTTCTGTTTTTTCCCCACCTGTGCCCTCAGATGTTCAATTTGTTCGTTGCCCGGAAGTCGCGTGACCGAAGGCTGCAGGCAACCTGAAGGCAGCTTGGCCAAGGCTTTCCAGGCCCAGTTTGATGACTCTGAAGTTATGGCGAGCTCGGTTTAACCAGCCCACCAGGGTAGAGATCCTTCTTTCAAGTTTTGGAAATATTGTAACAGTTGCAGATGGTTTCACGGGGCCGTTGCGAACTGATGTGTCCTGCGACAGTCCGTCCTGCTCAAGCCCACTCCAAGTTAAGTCACAGCGGCAAATGTATTCCGGCCCACTGGAGGGGTAGAAATGCAATTTTCTCATTGGTGCTTTTTTACAGTTCTAACAACATCTGGCGGCCAGTCTTTCTCACTTTTCACGATTGAGCTGGAAATCCAATCCTTACAGCTGCTTCTGTTTTTAGACAATTCAAACCCATCTGGGCCTCGTTGTTTTCTTGTTTTTTCTTTTTTTGTGTTTCTTTTGTTTCTTCACATGCCCCCTACTAAGAGGTGTCAGGAGTATATATATATACATATGTCAAGGTATACGTGTTATATATATATATATACATACATATATATATATACATATATATATATATATATGTTGGCAATAAAGCCAGGAGCAACTGCAATTGGATAACAAACATGTATCCTCATTGTTGAAAGGTGTTTGTTCCCTTGTGCAGAATTCGGTGCCTTGAATTTAATTGATCTTCAAGCACGCCAACAGCTCCAGCTCTTTTCCAATCATTTGGCGGTCCTTTGCATACTGTAGCTGGGTATTTGTCTTGGAAAATCAGGGGGCGGGGTTGGTTTTTGGATTCTTGCCTGGGAACCCTGTTTATTGATACGGGCGGATGAACAGTAGGGGGGAAAGGATTAGACGCACACACACACACACATGCCAATCACATCATGGTGCCTGGATCCCGTGGAGACTATGTCTACATCTCTCACTTCAGGATAATCCTAAGAGTCTTGATTGGGGTGATGCAGAGAGCTCGATTGAGTCACATTCCAAGCAGTGTTCCTGGGTTCTTCATTTTTACTCCTAGACTTTGGGAAAGGGGCAAAAGACATACGGCCAGGGGTCAAAATCCCGTACCCCCAGTGAACATCCCAATCCCCACTAAAATAGACCATAATGGGTGGTGCACCTACCCCAAAATGGTACCATTGGTTTTGACCCACAGCCTTTTTTCAACTTTTACTCCGCACCCAACTGCATAGGACAAGTCCGCGAAGCTCTGGAGACGGGAGGCCCAATGTTCCAAATCCAAGCGCTGCGCCATGACTGGCAGCGAGAAATTGGTGGTTTCCATTTGGTTTCCCTTTTAACCGCACCCAAAAAGTGTAGCCTCACAAAAGAGACACCCGTACGTGACTTTGAAACAAAGACATGCCAAATTGCCGTGCCCTCAGGGAGGTCTATTTTTTGTTCACAAAAGCCACGGGCCCTGATATGTGGGTTGGTAGTGTCATCAGCCTCAGAGTACAGTTGTTCTTTTAGACCAATGTAAAGGTTACTGCACGTGAACTCCAAGCCACGATTTTTTTGAACCGCTCCACCCGGAGCATCTTTTGAAGACAATGTTCCCCCCCCAACCTTATCAAAAGACCTCGTTCTTTTGGGATGTGATGGGATGGTCATGGACTTGAGTTTTGCGACACGAGTTGTAAGGGGGTTTCTACGAGTGGACCATGACCGGTACCCACATCAGGAGTTTGACCACCTCACATATGACGTCAATTTCAAGTAAGGAATCTTAAAGGCTGGTGCGGAGGAGGTTCGACGCATAGCTTTTCTGAAGGTGTTTCCGCAGCCAGCGGATGTAAGGCTGGTGGCAGCTCACCCGAACGAGAACAGCCAACAGAGTGCCCTCAGAACAAATAGATTCCTTGGATCGGATGGGGGGACCTGACAGCTCGGCGGAAGAGGTTGAGGCTGCACGGTTACGGCTCAGCATTCAGACAGCCGGTGCTACAGTGGATTCCGCAAGTACTCCCTGTGTGTGGTTTGCTTCAACAGAAGGGGGCGGGATGCTCGGGGATCCAGCTTTCCTGCTTGGGCTGTCTCGAGGTTTGACGGATGGCCTCCTGCGGCACAGCCTCATGCACGAGGTGGGGGGTTCTTTGCTGGCATTGATCATCGATCAATGGCTTCAGTGGTTTGATTGGATTGGATGGGATTGGACTTGATTGACCTTGCATTGGAATGTGAAAGGAGTGTTCATTTGTAATTTGCTGAGAGCTGGCTGTTTGTTGGATGACCTTGTGTTTCTTGTTGGTTGGCTGCGGTGGCTAGCTCATATTTGCTTGCCTCGCTTCGCTTGGCGTGCGCCTTGGCAACTGTCGTGTTTGCGCGGAAGTCAATTGAACACCTACCCTCCCTCGCACAAACACGGCACCTTACAGGGGGTCGCTTCAAGAGGAAGCTGATCTTCCAGGTACCCTGCAGGTGCTATGTTAGTGGGAGCAAGGGTATGCACATCGGCCCAGCGGCTATCTTTGGCGGTGCTTTTTGGGTGCGTCGCCTCGTGCAACTCGCCCGTCACTCGTCAATCAGGAGTGGGTGCGGCACGCGGCTTTCTCCCCCGACTCGCTGAAGGCGCGCATCGCTTTTGTTTTTAGCCCGCGGAGAGTTGCCCACTTGGTGCAAGTTCAGAATCGAAAGCATGGAAAAGGCTAGCAAAAAACATATCCGCATCTACTCATGGGTGGTATTGTCCTCCAAATTTGATTCGAGTGGGATTTATTCCGGTTTCGGACTTGTTTAACCACCTGGCAAGAGTCGATCGCAATAGAGGATTTGCCCGAGTACCTGAAAACTAATCCGAGTTCATCATCAGCCCTTTGATCATGGGACAGCAGCTGCAAGGATTTGTGCCAAGGGACTACTCTTTGTTAATATGGATTGTCACCAACCGTTTAAAACATTTGGACGACCAATCGATTCCCTCACGCAAGGCACTTCCATGACCAAAATAAGGCCAAGCTGTCCCCAAAAATGTAGAGGCGTTACCAGGGCTCAGCGCATCCGGACTAGTTTCGCGATTCCTGCCAGACTCTGCTCCATCTGAAAAGGGCATAGGTGTGTTTGTGTGTGTGTGTGTGTTTGTGTGCGTGTGTCTTTTTGAGGGTATTTTTTTCCTCGGTTTTTGAATGGACACCAAAAGGAAGGCCGAATCCGTTTTGGGTCCCGACAAAAAGACGAGCCCACGGCGCAGAGGTCATCACCTCCGTGAGCGACAACACGGCCATCATTTGGGACGCCGGCGCGGGCACGCGGGGCCCTCAGCTCCTCGGCGCCCAGAAGCCCAAGCCGCTTCGCGGCGCGGGGGCCGCAGCGCGGAGGTTCGCGGAATGCAGTGGTTTCAGGAGTCCCGGCAGAAACACCACAACGGTCATCGAGTTGCCCCATGTAAATTTTCGTGCTAGATGGGGTTCATGCACTTCAAACCAAAACTGTCACATGCGTTTCCAACACATTGCTGTCCCAAACTGCCAGCTTGAACGCCAGCAGGCTGGAATCACAACGAGCTCGCTAAATTCCGGTAGTTGCCATGGTAGGTGTCTGGCCAGTATTTAAACGCTGCAGTGTCAGTCCCTTACCAATGGATCGCATTCAAGATTTGACCCTGGGCGGGCAGGTTTTCGGCATGATCTCAAGAAAAAATGGGTGTTGAAGGTTGGCATACTTGCGAGGTCTAGGGAACCCTTCGATGTCTCACTCGGCTTTGCCAGGATCTTATTCAGTTACACTTGCATGCTCCAGCTCAGAGCTGCTTGAGGGCTTCGCGCAACCCGCCCCATTTGGCCGTTCTGTTGCTTCAGAAAGCAAGGGGCAAAGCGTTGGACACGTGTGACCAGAAGGCGCTTGCAAGTGTGGCAAATCTTGGCCGGGCAGGTCCCTGATGGTTTTGCATGGCCACACCGATTGGATCAGCCCGGTGGCCCAATGTTGCCGCTGTTGGCACCTCGCGAGGAGAGCGGGGGTGGGTCAGTTTCTTTATTGTGCTTATTTTAAGACACACAGGTGTGTAGGTTCCGTTTCATGACTCTTTTGAAGGTCGAGAAACCTGCATACCTCGGAGAGCCAGCTTGATTTGAAAGACAGATCTGATTGGGTAGATGCGGGTTCAGGGGCAGATGTTCACTTGCGTCGCAAGACAGTTTGGGGATGAGTTTCGCTTCGTAGATGGATCATCCCTGCTCCTACTCGAACTGCTTCCGTGTCCTGCATGCTGTCTAGGAAGTTATTCCGGAGTTATACATAGCTCTGACACTCTGGGAGCAACCCACCTCTGACTTCTGCCAAAATGAGAGCCTCCAGACCTGTACACAACCCAAACTTGAGAGACCCCTCCCCTCCCCTTGTGTGCCGGATGCTTGGGGGTAGATGCTTGGTGGAAACTTAGCATCTTTTTTTTCAAACCCCTCCAGTAGGGAATCGCGTAGTTTTACCATGCTATAAGAAAGCCTCTTGTCCATGCACCCGGCCTCCTGAAGGGTCACGCTGTTTTGGCTTCAAGCATTCCAGCAGCAGTAGGTGAGTTCTTTCAGGGATTTCCAAACCCAAACGGATCAACATGATTGGTTCAATCGCCCCTGATTTACAGGCTTTTTCTTTTGTTTTGGGGCTCTCCAGGCACCGTTCGGAAGCCTGGGGTTCTCCTCACAAGATGATACGGTCCAAGCTCCGACCTTATGTCAAAGAGTCCTTATGTCAAGGAACCCTAAACTCTTTGCAGTTGGGGTGGGGGTCAGAAGTTTTTTTTGGGGGCGTGTAACATGCAGATGCTTGGGGGTTCCTTCCTGAATCCCGAAGCGAGTTCGGCCCAGGAACCGCCTGCTTCTCGGACGACGGGCGCTATGCCGCTTGGAGAACACCCTCATTTTGCAGAGTGATTGATAAATCCACAGTTCTATGCTATGAAAGGGCTGCTCCAACATACATTGGTACACTGGGGGGGGGGGGCGCCTGTGATACATATTGCCTAACATGGAGTTGCGCAGCCGGGAAGCTTGGCTACCATTTTCCTGTTGGCAACTTTGTGGAGAGGGTGCTATGAAAGGGTGGTTACCTAGGGGTTGTGGATCCGGGAAAAATTCAGAAGGCTAGATAGAGGGACTCTTCAACTTTCGGGGCGGGAGTCTTCAACTTTCGGGGCGCAAGGCTGGACCAACATGTGAACGTCCGAAAGCGCTCGCTTCACGTCCTCCCCATCTATCTATGCTAGGCCCTTCTTCTGTCACCTGACCAAGAAGAGTGGTGCGCATTCACGTGGGCCTCCCAAATCAGCAGTATGACTCAGGTAGCCCCAATTGGTTTGGATTGGCGGTTGGGCTACCCTGGTTCCTATAAACTGAGAATGGGAAGCCACCATCCAAACCATGAAGGGGGATGCTGACCAACAACCCAACAACCCAACCGCCCAACAACCCAACCGCCCAACAACCCAACAACCCAACAACCCAACCGCCCAACAACCCAACAACCCAACAGCCCAACAACCCAAATCCTCATTTTTTGGGCCATCTTTTTGTGGTCTGGGGCATGTCTTTTTGTGGAAGCCGAGGTGGCCACGGCTTCCAAGGACGCCTGCGCCAAGGTCTGGCGGCTTGACGGCCCCTGGGCTGCGAGGTACGGTTTTTGAATGCGCCCCGATTGGATGGGTCGGTCTCCTTAAAAGAAACTCACTTTGCAACCAATGTTGCTGTTTCCAGCAAAAGAAAGGGACACCATTTACAAGTTGCAATGTTCAGGTGTATAATGTAAGGATCCCTGTTCAAGCTTTTGGTTTTCCAATTTTGGTTTCTATTTTGGGCAAAGGTCCCGAAAAGTGAACCTTTTGTTTCTGGGTCCTTTGGGCAACTGAGTTGAGGTATCGCAGGTTTCGTGTTCCCCTTAATCTTGCTCGTGCAATACGCAGGGATGAGAATTGGAATGAAACCAAGAAAAACAATCCAACTGGTGGTTTCCTTTAAGGGGTTCCTGGGTTCATTCCCAACACCCGGAAGGTCATTCCCTACTGACCACCAAGTTTCTGGTGGGTTAGATTTGGATTTGAAGCCCTGGCTCTTGCAGAGTGTAAATGGGAAACCACCCCCGGAACACCGCCAAACCACCGGGCTCCAAAACACCAATTAATTGGAAGATTGCCCCGTTTTTGCCCTCGGATCGTAAAATATCTCGAGGAAACATACACAGCGCGGGTTGACCCGCGTATTCCACCAAAGGAACAAGATGAATCACGGTTGTCAGAGGGCCTGGCCCGACTAGCTGTGAGAGTAGATGCGTAGACTGCACAACTGAAGTGCTCTTGCAAGGCAAGGTCTCAATGCATTCTCGGGGCGGCGCACAATCCAGAAAGAAAACAACGGCCCAAAACGAGTCCGCAACGAGTCGGATGCCTTGAGCCATGACCCATTTGAACAATCCAGTTCTTCATAGTCGTTCTCCTCAGATCACTGAAAGAACGATGCGAGAGAACAAAGTAGCTTGCGTGCGCGCATGAGTGTTGCAGATGTAGCGACGCGCTTTTGTCCAACAAGTGTTTTTGCACGAATCCTCTGCAAAGCGAGGGGTCCCCCCAAATTTGGCTACGATATTTTTGAAAAACAAGCGAGACCGAAACGAGATCAAACAAATTTTGGCATTGAGCTGGACAAGTAACATGGCCGCTGTTCTTCTTTTTTTTTTATGATGTCGCAAGACCCGAATTGGACACGACTTCAACTCCGTGCACGTGGGGTCGTTGGCACCGAGGCAGCTGCGTCTTGAGTGTCACCGGCCACAATCAGTGGGCGCGGGGCCCAAAAGGGAGGTTGAACCGCACACAGCGCCTCTCTGACGAGGAGCCCAAGTCCAGACTCCTGGCGAGGCAGAATCTCTTAGCCCCCCCGCTCACGCCAGCTCTCGGGTGGGTACGGC
>CAUJNA010002068.1:685000-747500 GCA_963377175.1 Effrenium voratum | reverse complement strand
ACTGAGCGAGGTTTGATGAGGTTTCGAGGGTCCCAAAAGAAACCTATGATGGACTGCTCCCGAACCTTTCAAAGGACACCAAAAAAAGTGGCCAACAACTGAGGCAAGATCCCCCCCGCAAATGAGAACATAAGACGTAATGGAAGCCGTCCTCTCTGATGGAAGGTGTCGCCGTAGCCATCATGCTTGTGTGGAGTGACCATAGCGAGCAACTTGAGGAGCCATGTTGGCCAGGTTGGCGTTGTGTTGGTGCCATGTTTGAGTCAAGTTTGAGCACGCTTGTTATCTTTGCGAGGCCCCCATTTTGAAGCAGCCTTGCTTGAGCAACGTCGAACGGTTGCTATGTGAATTTCACGCTGTCCTCACTATTGCGCAACCGCTGCTTGCTTCCTTTGCCACGCTGTGCGCTCGGCCTTGCTTGGTTGCCGCGCCCAGCATCAACAAGCGCTGGCGTTCACGAGAGCGGCGGACTGGGTGGATTGCGTTGCCCTGGCACGCAAACAGGCCTAACTTCGGTTTTTGCAAACTCTTGTGCATATAGGCACGCAGCAGCCCAGACATTGTACACAAAAAACCGTGACACGCCGTGAGACCATGGTTGCAATTGCCCTTCTCGTGGCGTTGGAACGCGCAGGAGCTGCGGCAGAATTCAGAGGGCCAGCAGGGGATCCCTCCGGTCGTTCCAGGCCAGGGCATAATCGTGTATGGTTACTTAAGGGCAACACAGGGCAACCTTTCTGAGGGCCTTGAAGGTGGCAAGAGGGGAGGCGAGCGCTGCGTGCCAGGTGCGTTGCAAGATGCCATGCCCGCCCAGGATCAGGCCAGGGTTGGGCGAACATGGGATGTATAGGACTCTTCGGGTCCGTGACGGGGCAAGATGCATTGCCCTTCTTCGCCTTTCAGGCAGGATGTGCTCAAAGCCACTTTTTGTGCAGGAACGGGGTGTTCTCAGGGCCTTGTTCGTGGCACCATGCGGGGTTGCTGCTTTGGAACCTTCAGTTGCTCAAAAACCTGCTGCTTTTGCTGGTGATGCTGGGGATGATCGCCAGGCGTGCGGGAGACGTGGCCAGGTGTGCGCCAGGCGCGGCCGCCTGGCGCGCGCCTGGCGCGCGCAAGTAAGATGCCCGAAGCTTTCCCAGATCCGGCGCCCGCCCAGAAAACCTGCCCGTCTAAAATCCCTCAAAAACGCGCAGCAGGCAACTGCTTTGAATTGAAGAAGTGAGAAGTTGTGTGATTTGCGCTGGCTTCAGCAACTGAGCCAAAGGGAAATTCCCTGCGTACTGCCCTACACCTCCACCAAAGGTGACCACCGGCGGGTTTTCCCGTGTCAAAAACATGGTCTGAAACCGTCTGAAAAGGGCTTGAAAAACACCTGGAAAGGAGGCAAACATCATGAGCACTCAATGGGCACGGGCTGCGCTTTACTTGCGATGATCCCTCAAAACTTTGTTCCGTGTATGTTCCCTTGACAGGGCCAGTGGAGCAAAAGGTGTGGCCGAAGCCAGACGTAAGAAACAATGTGCCCTGTCTTCAGCAGCAAGATGGGATGCAGCAGCAACATCCCCAGCCACCAGCAGGGTTCCGTATAGTAGCAGGTAAAACCCAATCCAGCAGGTTTCAAGAATGCCCTGGTCAACATCAAGTGCGTTACGGCGGGCGCCCAGAATGTTGCTAGTAAGCAAAGCATACTCAGCCACAAGTAGGGTAGATTACTGTAAATTAGGGAGGTTCCTGTTCCCTTTGGGGGGACCCAACCATGCGGGGCGCAGGCGGCGATCAACAGTGGCCAGGCTCTGGAAGAAGACGTCCGCCTGGGTGCACTGATTGCGAGCGGCGTCCTGCGCGGGGACCGCGTTGTCCATGCCCTCATAAGCTCCTTTGTTGACAGCGAGATGAAGAAGCGGCGGGGGAAGGTGATTCGGCCCAACACGAGCAAGTGTGGACGAAGTCGTGGGCCACGAGATTCTGTTCGCCTTGGGCAGGAGCCAGAACATGCAATGCGTGTTCCTGCGGTTAGTCAGTGTGGGAGGAAGGTTAGTAGCCTCTGTGTAGAAAACACCTTGCTCTCATAGCCTTCGGCAAACTTTGACAGGAGAGCGCCGTCTCACTCGGCATACGTTGGCCTTTGCTCTTTGGAGAGCGCGGAGCAGTTAGGTGCCTTCATCGCCAAGCAGGCTGCTTTGCCAGACTTAGCTTAAGTTGTGTTGATTTGCTTTGTTGGGTTTCCTGGATTTTGCCGTAAGTGGGTCTAAGTCGGGCCCAGGACACAGTGGAATGGCACCAGCAGCAAGTGTCCAAGTTACCTGGCCCAAACTCTGCGCGAGCTAGCGTTTGCTTGGCTCAGCTTTGGCAACTTCTGTCTCAAGCCCCTTGCTGGCTTCTTGCGCCAGCTGCAGCACTTATCTGGGCTTGGCCCATGAGTCTCAGATGTTCAAAGCCGACCTTCTGACATTTTATTTTCCCCTTCTTGGTCCATTTTCAGTCATGGCCCCAAAAGGATCCAAAAGGTCAACCTTGTATTTCTGGGTCTTTGGCAAGCGAGGAATTGAAGACGCTGCCAGGTCATGGTGATTTCGTTGCAAAGAACATCGCAGAAACAGTGCTGAACGCCATTCATCTCAGCGATTTGGACCCGTCCGCGCTTGGCCTAAGCGAGGCTGTGCAGGATTACTGTGAAAATCCGGGTGCTGTGCATGGCCTTGGGGGAGCTTTTCTTCGGTAGCGATGTTCGCCAGAGCAAGTTCGAGGATGTGCGTCGCTGTGTGAATAATTTGTGCCGAGATGCTGAGATCTCGTTTTTTAAGGATGTGACCATCGCCCCAGGCGAGCTGACCGGTCCGGAGATGCAGAGTCTCTGGCGCAAGCTGAAAGGCGCCATTGATGACTACTGTGCTCAAAGACTGGGCAAACATCTTCAAATGGGTAGACGAGTGTTTGCGCTATCGGCCGAGGCCAGACGTAATGACAATGTGCGTGACCCAACTTGAAAAAGCCAACAGTCACCTTTTTCTCAAGTCAGCCCGTGCCCATTGAGTGCTCATTTATGCTTGTGCTTCCTTTCCAGGAGTTTTCACGCCATTTGCAGGCAATTTCAGACTAGCTTTGACACGGGAAAACCTGCAGTCTCAGTGTCCATATTCCATCATATTCCCTGAGTTTGGGGACCCTCTGCTTCAGATCACGCAACTTCACCTTCTTCAATTCAAAGCAGTTCCTCTCAGAAGCCTTTGTGCTTGGATTGGCACTGGGGCGGGCGCCGGTTCTGGGAAAGCTTTTCGGGCGCCTGATTTGCACATATTTGCGCGTCTGGCGCGCGCCTGGCCACGTCTCCCGCATGGTCAAGACATTTGCAAGGGCGCCCGAATGGAAGAAGCGTGAACAAGCTTTGCAAGCTGGGTACCGAATCGGGAAAGGGTCCTCTCAACCTTGCAAAGACGCATCAACTGATACTGATCACTTTGGGCGCCCCCTCATTTTAATAGCCACTGCCAGACTTGACCATTTTTGCAGTTTTGCCCTTTTCAGTTTGTTTCATTTCCCCGTACAACCAACAAACAATTGACTTTTTGCAGGGGGTCTAAGTCTGGCCCTGCAATATGACCCACAACCAGTGCGAAATTTCGGGTTTAATCGTTTGAGTGTTGTTAGAGGTGGCGGGAGCCCTTTTGGAACCCTACTGTCATCTTGTGACACCCCCCATTGACCAGTGTCATCTATTCTCGCAAGAAGACACCTACGTAGGCAAAGCACGATGGTTAAAATTGGATAAGCTGCGGGTTGATCCTGACTGGCCGAGTAATGCCGAGCACCCGATTCTTCAGTGATTCCCAAACGGTTCAGGGTCACTTCTTGCTGCCAGCTGGGCCGGGTCGTTTCCCTGGGCTGGTTTGCCATCGCAGCGTGATTTGCTCTGTGGGCAAGTACGCCATAGACTTGTCTGTCGGACTGACAACTTTGGGTACTCTATTCCAGGCGTTTTCAAACCGTTTCAGACCTCAAAACTTTGTTCCCGTGCCAAATGTTGTATAGCAGCAGGTGTTTGAGTAGCCGGCCGAAGCCAGACGTAAGAAGCAACGTGTCTGATTTCAACAGAAAGATAGGATGCAGCGGCAACATCCCCAGCACGGCCCTCATTAGTAGCAGACAGTAGCAGGTATTGTGAAATGCCCACCATCACTCTTTTTTCAAGTCAACGTTCAGGGCCACATGTGCAGTTTTTACCTACTTTGAAGACAATTGCAGGCGCCCAAATGGAAGAAGCAAATTGCTGACTTGGGAGGTAAATTCTGTGGGGGTCTTGGCTTTGTTTTGTAGATTTTGAGGGAATCCAGCACGCTCTAGGGGTGGAGCGCTTTTCGTTGCCCATTCAACTAGAGTAGACAGAAGGGAGGTCTGAGCCGAGTCTGAAAGCAGTCTGAAACCATTTGATTGGGGGACACAGGGTTTATGATGGCGCGGTAAGAACGAAATGCAAGGTCTGCCAAGCTAGCAAGGCACAACTGTGGTTATTGTGACCACAAGCTCTGCGGGGCCTTATTGTAGCGAATTCTGGTTTGGCTGTTTTGCATGAGCGTGCCATGGCTCAGGACAACTTTGAGTGGGAGATGAGCTACTCTAGTCGCCAACCAAGCGAGGGAAAAAGCTGCGCGCGGGATAGCGTGGGCCTCTGCGTGCGGCCTTGCACAAATCCAGCGGCCGCCGCCGATAGAGGATATCTGCGCATATTTGCACAACGCCCTTGAAACTTCGCAGCCAGGTTGAAGTGTACTTTTTGAAGGTTTCCTTGCCAAGCAACAGACCTGTTTCAGACCTTGCAGAGATATCTACAGATGTGCCCAGCTCATGCCCCCCAGGAAATTACAGGCATGTCCCCCCCCTCACATCACACGTGTAGCCTGTTAAAAAGCACCCTTTGGCGCGAGGGGGGGGTGTGACATCCCCCCTGTAAGGGGGAGGTGATACAGCAGCAACAGCAACAGCAACAGCAGCAACAGCAACAGCAGCAACAGCAACAGCAACAGAGGCAACAGCAACAGCAACAGCAACAGCAACAGCAACAGCAGCAGCAGCAACAACAACAGCAGCAGCAGCAACAACAACAACAGCAACAAATGGGCATGTTCCCCTCAAACAGCGATGTCGCTATTTTCCTTGCAAAGGGTCGCTGCAGGCCTGCCCCAGCTCATTAGTTCAGCCGGATCTCAACCTTGATCCTAGTCATATTCTTGTTTGAAGGATTAGGCCATTGGGCGTCAGTCTGTAAAAGTCCCAAGGTGCGGATTCGGTGCCTTTTCGAAAGCGGTGGCTTGTGGCTTTCGCACTCCGAACGGTCGGACACGCGAGCAACAAACTTCTGACACTGCCTTTTGATTGGGAGTCATGCCGTTTATTGAAAACAAGAAAAACAAGAGAAAGAGCAAATGCCATGCGGAGACCCTCCCCAAAGGTAAAGCCGCCCAAGCTGTCATAGGAACAAGCGGGAAGGAGTTGGATTAGACGTTGGGAAACTCCGGGACTCCGCTGGTTCCTTCAGGCAAGAGCGCTGGCCGGTCGAACGTTTTGAGGCCCTCGGGTCAGCAGCCATGACGCAGGTCAGCCAGGCAGGGGGCCAGTTGTCTGGAGCAGGAAGGCTGCGGGGAAACCAACATTTGCGCTTGGCCCCGGGCAAGAAATAGGCAGCGCATGTTAGGCTTGCCGCCATAGGAAGGGTTTTGGATTCATGGCCATTGGCGGCCTTAGGCGGGAAACCGATGCAGCCAAGGGGCATTAAGAGGGCGATCCACTGATAGCTGGGAAACGAAAGGGCGAGTTTGGACATCAAGTGTGTGGTTGGTTTAGGCCAGACGCTCCAATTCCAAATGCCTCCTCCCCCCCACATGCGAGAAAGCAGGCAAATTGCTACAGGTGGTTTTTTGGGACCACACGGCGCTGGCTTTGGGACTGCCTGGTTTTTGGGCTCCCTGGGTGAAGAGAGGTATCTGGACTTCCGAGGCTCCGAAGAAGTAGACGGTGTCCCTTTGGGTGCATTTTGCCAAGGGATGTTACCCTCCCTCCACCGAACATGGCACCTCACACGGGGTCCCTTCAGGAGCAAAATTGATCTTCCAGGTACCCTCCAACAGGTGCTATGTTAGTGGGAGAGAGGGTAGGACTGAATATTTTTTTGCCAACAAATGTTTTTCCACATTAAACCACTAAAAGTTATTCACTTTTAGCAGGGGAGCAAGAAGCAACCGTGGTCACTTGCAACCAGGGACGATCATGATCATGATCCCTCGGCAGAATTTGAGATGCCAAAGGGAGCACGTGACACGTGACCCTTACACAAAAGGGGAACCTACGCGCTGGTTGGAAGAGCCAGGTTGGGGTTGGATCACTGTCAAGAGGTCTTTATTTTTTGGGGGTTACCCGATTTTGGGAGATTAAAGGGCAACCAAAAGGAAAGCCACAACTTTGAAGAGGTCCCCCCAAACGCATCCAATTAGTGAAACAGGTTCCCCCCTTTCTAAACCTGCGAATCAGCTTGCAAACATGTTGCTGGAGGTCCAAGCCGACCTGTGGAACGCGGACAGCGGACGGTTTTTAGGACAGACTTATAAACTGTTGAGGGCCCTGCTTGTTGATTCTTTGCGAAGGATCTAGCTGCTACACATACGTACATGTCATGCGTAAATCGTATGTATATTAATATTATTATTATTAATATTATTATTAATATTATTGTTATTAATTATTATTGTTATTACTATTATTATGATCATTATTAGTATTCGTATTAGTCTTAGTATTGGCATTTGTATTCGTATTTGTTTTTCGTTTTGGTATTTGTATTAGTATTCCTAGTAGTATTGTTATCAAATTATTACTATATATATATATATATATTAGAGACATAGGGAAATTCTAGCTTTCTACCAGATGCCACCATGATGTACTCAGTTTGGCCATTTTCTGGCACTGCACTGTTCGATTTTGGGAGTGCTTGTGGCTCTTTCCGGACTCCAAGGCTCGGGCGGCTTTCTGCAAGAGAGGCGTCCGGTCTTCAGGCCATGGTTTCCTGGCTCCGACTGTCGGAGCCTGACGTTGAGTGAAGCCAGACCTGGTGGGGATGCATCAAATCCTTTGTCCAGTAGAGGAGCAACCCTAGAACAGCTCCCGCTTTTGCAAGCCACCAGGTCTGGCATGGCAGTGACGTGCTTGTTTGGAGCGCTCTCTGCGATTGTGAGGGATTAGGAGGTCGGTACTTGGACAGAGCTACGCCTCTTGATGAAGCAAACTTGGGTCGTGTTCTTACGTGCTGGCCAGGATTTCAGGTGCCCCATCTTATGCATGGCCAAAGAAGTTGCACGCCGTCTTTTGTTCTGTCCTTTTGCTTCAGAGTATGTGGCTATTAAACCCTGTTGGTTTTGAAGGGAATTTATCACTACTGGAACGAGTTGTATTTGTTGCAGGGGACTTTCGCTGATTGAAGTCCTCCTTGTTCACGGAAAGGACTTCGAGCAGGCGTCGAGCCTTCGCCCGGGAGTTTCCCCACACGCAGGTAGGGCATGAATGCAAGAAACAGGCTTCTTGGGCAACCGGTACACTCGAGTGCAGAGCTACCTTGCGGCGACTGCTGCTCCATCCGACCTCCCGGTCTATAGTATATAGACCATCGTGCTAGCATCTGGCGCCCTGAGGACTGCTGCAAAAACCGTGCAGGGAGTGCCTCAGCTGGTCTCAGCCAGTTTCAGAGATGGAAAGGCCGCGCACCTGAGCATGTTGCTGGTCAGACTTCAGCGGAGCTCGTGCATGAAAAGCCAACAGTGATACTACCAAAACCAATTGTCGTGTTAGCGAGCAAAAGGAAGGGGAGTGTTGCCCAACCGAAGATACCCCCAGATGTCCCCAGATCCCGGGCTTCATGTCCAATTGCTTTGAGGGGAGGCATGTATCTTTGGAGAAATTGTCCGATCCCATCGCCAAGAACTTGCGGTTACCTGGGACAAGAGGTCAGATGTCGGAAAACCCTGCTCAACAGCCAATGCAGGCGTGCATACATGTCACATGTGCAGGTCACAAGTGTCGGAATTCCGCCGCCAAGGATTTGTCCATGTCAAACTTGAGCCCGCAGTGTGCTTCTTGACGTGTTTTTTTGCATCCCGGGGCTCAGTCACTGTTGCCCCACATCTTGCTCTGCTCAGTGCGTGTCTTTGAGCTGTCTCGCGCATGTGTTTAACTCTTGTGTTCAGCACGGGGCATATGTTCACAATGCGGCAAGTTGGAGCGGTGCGTGCCGAGCAGATTGACTCAGGCTTGATCAAGTCACGAAAGCTAGCTTTAGCTAGCTGAAGTTTCTCCTTGCGTAAGCAAGGTGAGGGGCTCAAATGCCGAAAGATTGATTTTTTCAATTATTTGAGACGAAAAGATTGAAAACCATCAATTATTTAGACCCCCCCCCCCCGGTCTCAGGCTCGATTCCTCCCTGGTCCATCCCCCCCCCCCCGGGCAGTGGCTCAGTGTTCAGCAGTCTCGGTTTGCCCGTTTTGGACTTGGTGCTACGAACTTTTACATGTTCCACCGATTCAGCTTGTTCATTTGAGACCTCAGTCTTCTCGGTAAACCACCTCGCAAGAATCTTTGCACACGCAGCATGCAGAACCCAGAGGTGCTTTCAGACAGCTTCTGACGCCTCTCGTTGTTTTCATTTTTCAAGGTTTGCCACGCCACCATGTGCGTTTGCGTGTCGCATCCTACGAATCTTGCCGGGCCTCTCGTTGTACACAAGCTACCTATGAAGCCACTCTGTCACCGACCCATCTCATGCAACAACTGCTAGCTTTCGTTCACCCGCTCCTCAAGTTGGCAACCTGCTGCCTTGGGATGAGTGGCTTCCCAGTTTGTCGAGGGTGTGAAGGCTGCAACCTTGTGCATGGTTTGGCAGGACATGTTTTCTAGGAAGACGTGTTTGTTAGGATTTAGGACTTCTAAGGCCTGATTGATCACCCATCGGTCTTTCCAACAAGGACTGTATTGATTCGCGCAGTTTCGGCCCCGAAAAAAGGGGACACACACACACATGAGTCGGTGCAGTGGGTGCTCTAGTGCAGCAAACTCTTTTTTGTACCTTTATGCCCCTTTAGTGTGCCTGGAGTTTCCATCCACGCACAAAGCAATCCGCTCTGGCTCGCCGAATTTCAAGCATCTTCGTGCGGGCGCCCATCGTGCGGGCGAAATGGCTAGGCAACTTGGATAATTTCACGAGTCTATGCGCATTTGTTTCGATGAGTGAACATGATGGGTGCCTCGCCTTGCCCAGCAATCCGAGTGCTCGAAAAACGGGGCGTGGGGTGGGAAGAGAGATGTGTGTGTGTGTGTGTGTGCTGGGTGGGGGTGGCCCGAAGAGGCAAAGTTGCGGGATTTGCGCATGCCAAATAGCCTGGAAACTACCCAACAAGAACGGCTTTTGACCCAGCCGGGGGGGCGTGAAGATTGACGGTCAGCAAAGTTAGGATTTTTTTGGGGGCAAGGGGCTTCCGATCTAGGGATCAGGCACCCGTCAGCACATCCTTCAAGGAGTTCTACTATGCATGAACTGCTGAACAGGTCAGCATTGGTGAAGGCAAACCAAGCTTGTCAAGGGCGAACTTGTTCAGATGGGCAGAAATCCTTTTGAACACATACGGTCATCATTTTGTTGTCCAGCCAGTGTGCAAAGGTGAAGTGAGGGAATGGGGATGTCAGGAGTGCGCGTCTCGGAGGTTGGCGTTTGCGGAGGTTCAGCAGACGGGTGTTGGCCCTTGCTGCGGAGCGTGGAATCTGAAAAAGATCTAAATGCCTGCCAGCGGGGGGCTTCATGGCGATCAGGGTGCTCTCTTAGGCGCTGGTGATAGCCACTCAAAGCTGCACCGAATCAGACAATTCTCTCCTGCAAGTTTGAGACTCAATCTCGAACTCTAATATTATCGGGACTAGTCGCAGAGGGCTCTTTTGGGTACCCTTTTTAGGTGATGTGCCCATCTATGTAGCTGCCAAGACAGGAAACGCCGTGCTTCTTGCCATCATCATGTCTTCGGTTGGTGCGCGTGGGTTTCCCATTTGTGCCGCCATGTTTCGGGGCCCCCATGGGAGTATGCCCTCCCAGAAGGACCTTTTCGCAAACCTGGATTCGCTTCGGCTGCATTGGCTTCATCCCTGAGGAACCAGAGGCCATGGGGTTTGCGCTTCGGATGGATCAAGCCGGCTGGCCAGCTGGCCGAGGCAGAGAGCCCTCGCCGGTAGAATGACTGCTAGACTCGGATGGGCAAGAACCAATTTGAATCGGCCAATTCGAGCAGCAACCTGGGGTGGGATTTTAAGTTATGTTTGGCTGAAGGTGCCTCTTTTTCGGATCCCTTGTGTCAGGCTAATGATTTTTCATGCACCGAGAGTCCAATCCACCTGTGCTTTGATGTGTTTTGTGGGACGAGACGTGTAGACACTTGGAAGCCTGATGAATTCAGATGCATTTGCAATTCGTATCCCCTCCGTATGTTTGCTGCGTCAGACCCGCGTTGCGGTTTGCAAATATTGCGGGAAGTGTCCCAGCAAAGCCAAACACCGTCTGAGCCCTTCCCTTTTGACATTACAAATCATAATCTGGCTTTGCCTTCAATAGCTTACTCCCTGAGTTCCCGAACTTTATACTTTTGAGAAGTCAATTTTAGTCGTAGACAAAAAGGTTTGTGGCTTTTTTGGCCAATCCACTCCGGAAGTGAGATAGCGTCCAAGCCCCTTGGGGCCTTTGGAAGGCCCCGAACCCATCTTCAAGTTTTCGAAAGCGCTTCGTGCTGCCATGGAGCCAAAGGAGAGCTGGTCCTGCGACACTCGGGATGATTTTCGGTCTCGGGCGGGGTCGGTTTGATCGATCGCCCTACGTGATTGGCTGATCCTTTTTCGGGAACCAGGCAAACCCCCAGGAGCAACTTCTGAGACAGGTGGGCCCCCTGATTTGCCGATGATTAAAGACAAAGGGGGATAATCACAAAAGGCTGAACATGTTTCGACCACAATTTTTTGCGAAACGCTTGACGTTTAGTGTCACTTGGTTGGTCGTCCTCATTAATCCTACATGTGCATGCGAAGCTACAGGCAGCTAAACTCAATTGGCTGAGTGGCCAGAAGGGGCTTGGCGCCACGCCCAAGAGCGGGGGGAAGGGGGGGTTCCACAAAAGTTGTGGTTTCCCTTGAATTTGCATGTAAACCAACCGGAAAGGGTGCTCTCAAAGCACGAAGACAAGCACACAAACCAACCAACCATCAAAATCAAATAAACAAACAAACAAACAATCAAGCAAAAAAGAATCAACCAGACAAACACTCAAGCAAAAACAAATACACAAACAGACAAACAAACAACAAACAAACAAAAACAAGTCAAACCAAACAAAGACCAAACCAAACCAAACCCCAGCAAGCAAGCAAGCAAGCAAGCAGGCAGGCAGGCAGGCAGGCAGGCAAGCAATCAAGCAGACAAAGAAACAAACAAACAAAACAAAACAAAACAAAACAAACAAACACAGAAACAAGACCCACGCACAACCACACAAACACAAATGCACAAGCACAAAACAAACACAAAACAATCACAAAGCAATCACAAAGCAAACACATACACACACAATCTCACACACAGACAAGCACACGCACACACACACACACAAAACACAACCACACACAACACACACACACAAGCAAGCACACACAGAAGCGCACACAAACAAATACACACACAGAAACAATCACCCACACCCACCCACACACACACACAAACATACCCACACAAACAAACTTACAGCATTTGGAGAGGAGTCACTTTCCGAGTTTTTGAAATGCCATGGCTCCGCGCCTTGCGCATCTGGTTGCTTTTGTTTGTCAGGTTGGTAGGTTGGTTGGACTGTTGACTGGCTGGTGGCTTCTCCTAGCTTCATTCCTCGTTTGCCAGCACCGAAGAGATTGTGAGAGTTACAATGGGCATAATTGTCTCATGCTTGCCGCGATCCTTCTTTTGTCCACAGTTTTTACTAGCCACATGTTGTAGCTCCCATGGTTGTCAGGGGCCCAAAGAGGAGACCCATTGGCCTTAGTCGCGATTAGTCCCTACTGTATTGGGATTGCGGGCGCCTATTTGGGAGCGCCTCGACAACCATAGGAGTAGCTGCCACGTGTTGCTGTTCGTTATCATTCCTATATATAAGCTGTCCTTCGCTGCCATGGCATATGTTGTTGCCATTGCTGTTTGCACTACTATAGTTCTGTAATAGTTTCTGCTATTTGTGCGTTTCTAATTGTATGCGTTGAGAGGGTGGTTTTTCAATGCTATGCCATCACTACCCCTGTAGCCACCTATGAATGTGTTTGTTGCTCGCGTCATTTTGCACCGTGTCCGGCTATCACCTGAGATGTTTGCCTTTGCATACCTCGTGTTCTCGTGGGTTGACCTCAGGGCTTGAGATTCGCTACTGGCCTAGCGCCAGCCCCGGCGTGGCCTAAGTTTCCAGAATCGGATATTGGCTACTTCTGCTGCTGCAACGACCATATTATCATGAATGTACGGAAGGCTCTTATCATGTTGGACAATTGATTTGCTGCTTGCACGGTCAGTAACACCTTCCTGTTCTTATATTCCATCACTTGTTTCTTTATCTTTCTATCATCACCACCATGATCACGTCGTGACCGTCAATCTCATCCTCATCATCCTCCTCCCCCTCCTTATCCTCATCATTATCCTCATCCTCATCCTCATCCTCATCCTCATCCTCATCATCATCCTCCTCCTCCTCCTCATCATCATCATCATCATCATCATCATCATCATCATGACTATCATCACTATCATCATTTTCTTTGTCGTCTTCTTCGTTTGCTGCTGCTGCTGCCGCTGCTGCTGTCCTGCAATTTTTGTCACGGATTTTTGTAAAACACCCGGAGGTGAAGGAGTCGAAGATCAAAACAAGTTCAAACCCAGAATGCACTGTACCATTAAGGTTGTTTTTGCAGGGGTTTGGATGCAGCAAGGACTTCCATGGTGCTAGGACAGCAATTGGCCAGAAAGGCCATGTAGCATTGGGCTATCGTGGCGGCTTGCCTTGGTGGCGAGTGGCATGGGTGTTGCTGAGCCAGACACATTCGTTTCTTGCCTTGCTTTTGCGACCCTTGTGACCTGTCCAAAAAGCAGGCCTGACTACTTTAGGACCTCACAGAGCCGCCATTCTGAGGACCTCTGCGGGGGACGTTTGTTCGTCTTCGACTGGGAGCGGAAGATCCGCGTGTGGACGCCGGGCCAAAGCAGTTCGATGGGAGTTCAGCGAGCTCTGTGGCTGAATGACGGTGCCGTCCTCAGGTCCGAATAAAACTTTTGGCCGGGGCATTCTACGCATCTCACGGCACTTCTTAATTTGTGGGCCAAGACTATGCACGGCCCGGAGGTTCGGTTCTCAATGCGAGAGGGAGTGTATTGACCGTGAAGGCTGACCGCGGCAAGATCATCAAGAAACCTTTGAGGGAGTGACCGTAGCTTTGATCTATGATGCGACGTAAAGCAAGATGGTGCTGCCCACGAGCGATATCTAACATACAGAAATTTGCCAAGAGCCGGACGAGGATTCTGCCTCATAGTTGCTTCTTGTAGGGCATTTGCACCAGAAGTGCTTGAATATGCCTTCTAAACGGACATATTTTCGGATCATAAGATGCTCCTCATGGCCCATGGTCAAGGCCACGCTTTTCAGTTTTTCGCCACGAGCTCATGGATGGCCCCATTGCACGGACTCTGCCATGCCAGACTCCTCCAGCCGCTCGCCGTTTGCTTCGACTGGCGATGTTGAACACTTGTTTCGCCGTAAACGAATCCAGTCACCAATCCTCCCAGTCGGTTGGCAGACGAACTTGATGAAAGGAGCATGCCTCTTTGCTGGGAATCCAGTGATTCCCCCTCCATGTGTGCCCTGAAACACCATGGAATTAGAGGGCTGGCTGTTTACTCTTGTCAATAGTCACGACCACCGCCTCCGCAGCGAACGATACCATGGTCACAGTTTCCTGGGTGTGGTTTCAAAGGGATGCTGGCTGCTTTTGAGCAAATCGCAACCGGGGATTTGATTTGTGGACGCTCGGCAAACCTCCATCGTTTGGGATATGCCGGAAAATGGCTTGGGTCCAGTGGCTGGTGTCAAAGGTCAGAACCTCTTCCGAGACGAGGCGGGACCCGCGGCTTTCTCCGAGTTGGGTGTTGAAAAATTTGCCCACTTGGCAGCGCTGGCTGCCAGAAGTGAGCGGACCCCAGAGCCTACATGGGGGTTGATCAAAATTCCTGGACTCCAGCTTGGACAATGGGTAACTTGTTCCAGGTTGGACACATCATCTTTAGCTTGGTGTTCCAACCAATGGTCATCCCATGTATCACGGACCTTTTGATGAACCACATCTTCTCCTGCACGTACTTGCAGCTGATGAAATACGTCAGTGTCTCTTCCTCCAAATACCCTGGTTGTCTTTGTCATTGCGAGTCCTTGCTGGCACCAATGGTGTTTCTCTTGAGATTGGGAAGCCAGCTCCGGAATCATAGAAAGGCAGCAGCAAATTCAGAGAGGAGCAATCTGAGTGCCACTCAGTCGCATGTGGGTCCCATGTGGCGACGTTTGTACGGAGACAGTTTCCAGGCTGACTTGGATTACTGCTAAGATTTAAACATTGAGGGCGCAGTAAAGTCCCAAAACGGCAAAAGTGTCTGGGGTGGGGCCACTGGGCCACGCATGTTTGGTGAACCATTGCAAACTAGCTCCTCCATGTCGGGCTCTCCAAAAGAAAACGAGGAGGGTAATTGCCATCAGCCATGGATATTTGAAAGTAAGTCGGGTGCTTTTTTGTGCATACGAATCTTTGGAGAACCACCTTGCCGGAAGATGTCGTTTTCGGGAATATATGAGATCCGAGCCATCGGAGCAACACAGAGTCCAGCTCCCTCCAGCCATGTTTTTCGGCCTTGATGGGTGGGTTTTCCTCGTGGTTTTGATTGAAAACCACCAGACAACTTGGTGGTTCCCAGCCATCCGGTTCCTCAACTTTTTTTTTCTTCAGCTTTTTCGCTTTTTAGCGGTCGATTCCACGTAACCCGCTCAGAGTTGTTCACTTTTCGCGGGGGATCCGAGGAGCGCCCAGATTTTCAGGGCGCCACGTGAGGACTCCTTCGGTGGCGCCTCCTGGGGCGTCGCGGGCACGGCGGCGCACCTCATCGGCTGCGGAGCCATCCCGGAGCCGCGCGGCCGGCGGCGGGTTGCGGAGGGTCCGGAGGGGAAGTCGGGGGTTGGAAGAGGAAATCTCTGGGGGGTTCTCTGGGAAGTTTCGTGGTCCTAGGTGTTTTTTTTCAAGGTTTTTTAAAGGTTTTGGTTGGGGAGGTGTGTCTTGTTCAGGTTTTGGTTAGACACACGCTGCCCGAGTTTCTGGACTGCATAGGTGTCCTTTTTGTTAAAAAGGGTTTTGGTTAGAAATACTGGTTTTGATTGGTATGCCCCAGAAAACCAGGGAAATCGGGTTGGCAGAGGTTTGCCTATTTTATGGCGAGCTCACCGATTTTGGGGGTATAACGAGCGCAAGCCATGATAAAGGTCCTTTACTTGGGGATCCGATTCTCCATTCAGCATAGGTGTTTTATTTCTAGGTTTTGGTTAGAAATAGGTTCCACTGGTTTAGATTGGCATGCCCCCAGAAAACCAGGGAAACGGTGTCCTTTTTCAGGCTTTTGGGTAGAACACACTACACACACTCTCCGAGTGTCTGGACTGAGCCACTTTTTGGGTTTGGACCATTTTAGTGGCGTACGGAAAAGTGGGCCTTTATGTTGGCCATTCACTCAGGAAGTGAGGAAATAGATGGGTTCCATCGGTTTAAATTGGTATGCTTCATTTACCAGGGACACACATCTATATAGTTGTTTTTTCTTACAGGTCTATTGTGAAAGGGACCGGGCCTCCGTTTCTTTTTTTGTGGGGGACGGGCCAAGTTTTGATTGAAACGGACACCAATGGATATTCTGGCGGGTTAATCCTAAGTCACTCTGAGTCTGCGTCTTCGAATGAGTCGGCAACGCATGCATTGCCCCCTCGAACATAGGGCCGCCTTGAGGGATGGTGGTTTCCTTTTCCGCCTATCCGAGACATTGGTTCAGTTTGAAAGGGCCTCATTCAAATCCAACCACTCGGCTCGCTGGATGTTTGAGCGGTCTCCCTTTCCGGAGGCCTCTTGAGACGGCCGGTGAAGACCTATTGATGTGGCTGTGGGTCACAACCAATGGTACCATGGGGTAGGTGCACCACCCAGTTTAGTCTATTTTAGTGGGGATTGGGATGTTCACTGGGGGCACGGGCTTTTGACCCATGGCCATGTCATTGTGTTTGCCTCGGCCGGCAAGGTCTCAGTTGGCGACATGTATAGCCGGTCTGTGGAGTTCCGATGGGACAAACCTGCCAGCCTCCAAATGCGCATGTGGCCGTTGCAGCCTTCTGCTTCTGGTGACTGGAGAGGGCCGGGCTGATGGGCATGTGACCTTTTTGGTACCAAGGTGCCTTTTTGGCCTTCTTTAAGGGAAACCACAAAACTACTTGTGAAGCCCGCCCCCCCACAACAAAAAAGGAGTCACACCCACAGCTTTTGACGGGAACCCTGCAGCTCTCTCAGGATCATTATTGTGGGTATCGACCATACCGGCCGCAACAGGAGCGCATGGGGGGCGGGGGGGTGTGGGGAGTTTTGCCGTAGCCATCAATGTTGCAATACTCGTGCCAGCTGTTTGGAAGAATTCCCTTTGTCACCCGCATAGTTTTTGCGTCGTCAAGTTGTCAAGGAGCCGTGTTCGATAGACAAGGTCATAATTCAAACTGTCTCGACAGCATCATAACTTGATCTGATCAAACCAGGACTCCGTCTACATGTTTTTTTTGACCCTTACAACCTTTCAGTTTCACTGAACCCAAGCAAGGACGTCTCCCCTAGCACACTTGCCAGCATCAAGATCCATAACTCACAGACTCATTCACAGCCGTACCTGGAGCCATACGAAGGCAATATCTCATAGCAAACTGCAAGCGTGGCAGACATGCTTGTTTGAAAGGCGACCTTTACAAAGGGCCTTTGTTTCAATCCATATTTGTTTACTCTTTTGCAAAAACGGCAGGTGGTCCTTGCCTTCGACGCCTGAAGGCTATGTTGCAGCACGGGCCCTCCAATGCCAAAAGCAGTTGCATTGAAGAACACCTTTGAGCTTTTAGAGTCAGGGGGTCTAACCACGATAAGGAAAGGAACCACGACAATAATCAACATAACAATGACAAGGTTTTACAGGACACGGGATGAAGGGAACATGAAGGGACACATCAAGAGTTTTTAGCTATGTAGCAGCACCAGCCCTCCATCAATGCCAAAAACAGTTGCATGGAACAACACCTCTGAGTCTTTGGCCGTCATTTCTGCAGGACCTACGACTACTTGTCGTCGCCTCCCACTGGCTGGGACGCGCCCTGGGGCGACGGCATGCGGGGCGACATGTGGGATGCCCCCGGTGGAGGCTCGAGGGAAGCAAAGCGACGGACATTTTGTGGGGAGCGGGTTCAACTCGAGACCCCGAGACGCGGGAAAGTCCTGGTTTTCTCTTTTTTAGACATGTGCCCAAAAGGCTGCCTAGTTTTGTTTCCTGGTTTTGTTTGCCGGTGTTGTTTCCTGGTGTCGTTTCCGGCTTTGAAAGGCTGTAAATGGCACATGGCCGTTCAGAAGGAGTTGAACACACCCTGGCTCATGCGCAAAGGAAACCAAGCAGCGTTGTCAAACTTTCCAGGTCGCCTCCGTCAGGGTTTCCTTTGCAGAGCTAAGCGGTGCCTAAAGCCCAGTTGACACTTGTGAGAGGTGATCCTTTCCTGTGGGTGGACGAAATCCTCTTGGGCACCACCGTTCAGAAACCCCGAAATGATGCGATTCCCCTGAACATAGCAAAACAAACACTGGTTTTGCATGGATTCAATTCGGTGCAGGACTTCGTCTACCCACCGTAGGTTCTGTGGGGATTGTAGTGAGAGCAGATACGAGCCGTGATCACCATCTTGGCAGAACCAAGCTCTTGTGAGCACTGCCCGAATTGGTGGGGCATCAATGACTTTGGTCCACGGAAAAGGACCTATATAACAGGAAATGGGGCGTGTCATTTTTTGAGGGTACTCCATGTTTGGTGGTTTTCAAGGGAAACCAACAGGACATTTACCATTTGGGTGTGGCTCAAAATTAAACAGGAGGTGCTTATTCCGCAGGTTTTGGTCCATGTTTCCACTTCCCAGGCTTCCATTTGAAATGGTACCAGTTTTTTGAGCCACAGCCATTTGGAGGTCCCCGAAATGGCCTTCGCAAGCGCCACAATCAATTGAGGAACTTGTAAGTCACGACCAGACAGGTTGCAAAGGGATGTCCTGAGCGTTGGCTCGGTTTTGGGCCCACCACTTTTGAGATCAACACATCGATACATCGATTTGGAGAACAGAACACAATCTGACCCAAATGTGTGGGTCTTGCTCCCCTGCAAATCTGAAACCAACAAAAAGTATTGATACATGGAACAACACAACAAACAGTAAGACAAAGGAAAGTTTGCATCTTACCCACTTGCAAGTCTGAAAGCGGAAAAAAACAACTTCGAGACATCGAACACAAACATCTTTCTAGCGGGGATGATGGGGTATGATGGGGTAGCCAAGAATTTTCCCTGCCTCCCACTGCCAGATTGTGATTTTGTTTTTGTCCGATTTCTCGATTGTGCTTTCCGGTTTTCCATTTACCCTCTGCCAATGATTGTCCCTGCCAGATTGTTTTTGTTGTGTGTTTTCTTTAGATTTCTGTCTGCATGCTTTGGGAAGCAACTTCCTTTCCAAAGGAGGTTGACGTACATGTGAATTGAAATTAAAGAACATTTCATCTGGAACAATTCAAGCAGCATTTCTATCTTAAGCTAAAGCTTCAATAGGAATTCCTTCCCAAATATGTTAGATCTTAGATTTTGAATGCAGAAAGAACGTATTGTTGCCTCTTTCAATTGGCCTGCCCCCTGAAAAGAGTAACCAACCAATAACAAACTCGAGAAACACCGCAATTTCAGCTCTATTAATTTCAGAAAAACAGACGTTTTGACATGTTTTCTGATTACAGTATCACTCGCTCACAGCCCCTTGCACATGGGCCTCATGTTCGGGGAGCAAGAGACCGCTTTCAATCTCCCTTTTACACTGCACTGCTCCGCTGGCGGCTGAATACAATCTATGCAAATGCCAAGAAAAAAACGCGTTGAATCAGCATCCCATGTGCGAAAAAGTTCCAATTTAGCGGCGCCTGCTGCCGACCATGTTCTTTCTCCATGTCACTTTGGATTCCAAAGGGGAACCCCAGCGCCCCGATTTGTGCTTGTGACAAATCGATGGACCCTGGTAGGTGGAGGTGCTTGGCAAGCCTCTTTTGATAAACGTCAGGACTCTGGACGGGCACAAACTAGGACGGGCACAAACTAGGAGCCGCTTCATAACCTCTTCATTTGGGGGTCTCTTTTGGGAGGGCAGTGTCTGGGAGGTGTTGGTTGAATTTCAGGAGCAGCCAGTGCTGCCACAGAAGCGTTGCATGGCCTTGCAAATTGCCGGTCGAACAGAAAGCGGGGGGTCAGAGGATTCAAATCTTAACTTAAGATAGGAATGCTAGCTGCTTTCTGCGCCTGTAAAGCTTTGTACTGTACAGTTGCCTCCGTAGAGCTGGTTCTGTGTTTGCAAAATGAGTGAAGTGCACAGAGGCACGCTACTGACAGCATCTTCTGAAATAGCAAGCATTAGGCTCTCTGTTATTTCACTTTCAACAGGTCAGACCCCAGTTGAGTCTCTTCACTTTGGGGTCCCGCGCTCCAAATCTCCGTGGGCGCGTTTGCCCTTTGGGGAAGCCAGAAGGAAACCCAGCGGGGGGGCAGTCACTCCCTGCGGTGGTTGTTGGCTCCTTTTCTTGAACCACCCAGCAACAGCACTATTGATGCAGTAGGATACATAGATTGACTGAGAGTTAGCTACGTGGTTTGCTTTTGCCACTTGTTATGTCCAGCAAACTGGAAGCTCCTTGCAAAAGTCAATGCTGAGATGCTCAGCTGGAAAATACTTCCATTCGTTTGAGGGTATGAGCAACTGCCAAATGAAACCATGAGATGATGACAGTTGGTTCGGGAGAACATGGGGACCAAACCACCGCTTCACCACAGAAACCAGGACTACCCATTTGTGAGTCCGCGGCCTACACAATACGCGCCAATTTGCTTCTGGTCACCAACCCAACAGGAGGATGCACATTGAAACGTGTTGTTTTCGTCGTTTTGCCTTGCTATTTTAGTACCTAATCGTTTCAAATGCAGCCACAAGCAGATACGCAACATAAGCAGAGTGCTGGCTACGACGAATCCTTGCTTTACCATGTGACAGGCTGTCGAAGCAGGGGGCAAGGAAGAACATGGTCCACACTGCGTTCAGGCGTGGATGCGTACCTCGAGAGCGTGATCTCGCTTCTGCCTTGGGCGGAGCGGCGCTTTGGGGTGTCCGCCAAGCCCGAGCATAGGCAGGGGGCAGCTTTGCGACCTACAGCCCCTGTTTTGTTTGCTTGTTTGTTTGTTTGTTTGCTGGTTTGCTTGTTTGCTTGTTTGTTTGTTTGCTTGTTTGCTTGCTTGCTTGCTTGCTTGCTTGCTTGCTCGCTCGCTCGCTCGCTCGCTCGTTTGCTCGTTTGCCTGCCAGGCTGGCTGCCAGGATGCCTTGGCTGGCTGGGTGGTTAACTGGTTGGTTGGTTGCTTGCTGGCTGGCTGGCTGGCTGGTTGGTTGGTTGGTGGGTTGGTTGGTGTGTTTTCCCTGATTGGTTGGTTGCTTGCTTGCCACTATTTGTTGGCAACCACATTTTACAAGCTACACATTTGTCGGCTGGGAGTCAGGAAAGACAAATAATGTTACACCTCCTTTATTAATAGCACCAAATATGTTTCGCAATTCAGGATCTTGTGACTGTTTTGGGGTCCTCAATTGCAGCAATTGTTTCCCCGAAAAAATCCAAAATACAAATTTTGTTGTTCACTCTCCTGATCTTGTCTGGGAATAAGCCTCCGAAGAAATATGGGCCAAACAAACTTGGCAAAGAAATCGAGCAAAAAAAACGAGCAAGCAAATCTTCCCAGCTCAAAGGGTAAAGGCCTTGGATCTAGGAAGTTCATTTTGCTAGTGGCCCCCAAACCAAAGTACTGGCAAACAGTCACACAGGGGGGGTGCCCACAAGGGGCCCTGAGCCTCTCTAAATGTGATTGTTTTGGGTTGCTGAAATTGTTAGACTCAAGCCTTAGCCTTTTACTTGTAGGGTGGTTCACCTAACCAAGCTCTTCTCAGCTCAAAGGGTAAAGGCCTTGGATCTAGGAAGTTCATTTTGCTAGTGGCCCCGAAACCATCAAATTTAAGAAAACTTCTTTACAAAAAAAGTACTGGCAAACAGTCACACAAAGGGGGGGTGCCCACAAGGGGCCCTGAGCCTCTTTAAATGTGACTGTTTTGGGGTCCTCTTTAGTGTCCAACGGCTTTTTGGGTTGCTGAAATTATTAGACTCAAGCCTTAGCCTTTTACTTTTAGGGTGGTTCACCTAACCAAGCTCTTCCCAGCTCAAAGGGCAAAGGCCTTGGATCTAGGAAGTTCATTTTGCTAGTGGCCCCGAAATTATCAAATTTAAGAAAACTTCTTTACAAAAAAAGTCCTGGCAAACAGTCACACAAAGGGGGTGCCCACAAGGGGCCCTGAGCCTCTTTAAATGTGACTGTTTTGGGGTCCTCTTTAGTGTCCAACGGTTTTTTGGGTTGCTGAAATTATTAGACTCAAGCCTTAGCCTTTTACTTTTAGGGTGGTTCACCTAACCAAGCTCTTCTCAGCTCAAAGGGCAAAGGCCTTGGATCTAGGAAGTTCATTTTGCTCCCCCAAATTATCAAATTTAAGATAACTTCTTTACAAAAAAGTACTGGCAACCAGTCACACAAAGGGGGGGTGCCCACAAGCGGCCCTGAGCCTCTTCAAATGTGACTGTTTTGGGGTCCTCTTTAGTGTCGGGGTTGCTGAAAGAATACGGTCCTTAGCAATACTAAAGTAGAATTGGCAATACGAACGTAGGTGCTTGGAATCAGAGAGTCAGCCTTGGCAAATACTAAAGTCGAATTGGCGACACTAAAGTAAGTACTAGGAATCTGAGAGTCAGCCTTCGCAATACCAAAGTAGAATTGGCGATACTAAAGTAAACTGTCCCTCCCAGACCCCCAGGATTCTACCTAAAGAGGTTCCAGCTAACGGGTTCCAGTCCTAGAGAGGGGGGGGGGTGTAAAGAGGGTCCAACATTCGTTAGGTGAACTGTTTTGCGACCGCAGGTGCTTGCGTTGCGCCAGCTTAAGCCCAGCAAAACAGAAAGGTTCGCTGTGGAGGCCACAACAAATCGGTTGGGGATGGACAAGCGCAAATGCGGAGACACCGCTGTTTGTCTCCGGATCAATTTTAGCATCTTATGTCTTGCAGAGTTGAGTTTCGGCCTTGATATGTATGCCACAAGTGTTCGAAGTTTCGGATATGCCATTTGGGCATGCGCCGCATGCCTTCTTACTAGTAGCTGATAACATAAGGTGCCTGTGTGTGGTGAGCGCACGTGGCTTCGTGACAATATGAACAAAAATAAGCACGTTATCATTCAACCAGGGCGAACGTAGCAAACCATGCACCGGATATGTCAAACTTCCTTACCCCAACATGATGAGGAGCATTGAATGGTAAACAACCAGTTTGGTGACAGCCTTCAGAAGTTCTTCCTTTTTCACCTCAATTTCTAGGCGCAGGTGAGTGTGAGAGGGCCAGCTTTGACCACCTCCCGTCCCCAGATCTCCTACCCAACAAGGTCAAACCTCTGAATTATCACAAGGCAGCGTGTTGAAGTAGTTGATCGGTTGCCATGTTTGATATTCTGGCCACGCGAACTGCTCTGGGTAGTTGTTTTGATTGCCTGAGACACATGTTGTCTACCAGTGTTGGTTCTCTCCTGTAGGTCATCACATGTTCCGGCTTTGGAGGTCCTTGCGAGCCGTGTGGGTTTGTCAAGAATAGGGAGCCCTTTTTTGGATTTCCATTGGTGGTTTCTCTGAAAAGGGCAGCATTGAGAGAATTGCAAATGGTCATGGTTGACGCGGAGCGAACCCAACATGGCATGAAACAGATTCTAAATTCTCCCTAACTCTCATGGATCCAGGAGAAGAAAACCGAGCAGCCCGTCATCTCTCGCTTTCGGCCCTTCTTTTATTACTGGCACAAAATCCTGAAGGAAGATATATTGAATGTCAATGGAACCGTTTGCCAGTCTTGGTGTTTTGCTTCCCTAGCCCAGCAAGAGAAGTGCAGGGCCGGTCCTTTTCCGTTTCGAGCAGCCCCCCTTTCCCCAAAAGAGAGCCTTGGCAGGTACTTCGGAGGTTCATCGTTCGGCGGCATTTGCGCGCTGTACATGGCGATGAAGTACCCAGGCTGGACAAGCCGTTGCCACTATTTCGAACCACCAACCTAGCGTGGCGGCCATTGGCAACAGAAGCTGGTATGGCTGGCGCAGGCTTCGAATTGTACGAGAAAGCAAGCAGCAGTAGAACAGGGGAGCTCTCCTTAGAGTTTACCAGGAAGTTTCCAGGCTTCATCCTACCATTCAATACTGTCGATGGTTGCGAAATCCATTTCGCACCACTTTGAAACCATGGTTGAAATCATACCGTTTGTTGGTAGATACAGGGGAATCATCATAACGTTTGTTGGTAGTTGCAGGGGAATCATCATTCCAGGGTCCCTTAGGTGGTGCGAAATGGATTTTGCAACCGTCCACTGTAGCTTAACAGAAAGCCAATAAACCCCTGACTTCATTCGACAAGCTCTCTCAGGATCCCCAGGAAGTCAGATCAGCCCACGTCGGGCACTTCGCTTAATTCACTTTGCGCCCCTCAGATCTATCCACGGCCGCATTCTTTGCAACACTATATAGTTCAGTTTACTTTTGACCGCGAAATACAAACACAAGGCCACCAGGCTGGACAAATGGAGCGCTGTTTGGGCGTGCTGAACAGAGGAAAAGCAGGTGTGCCACCCTCTCTGAATAGGAAGCATTGCAGTGGCTGTCTGAAATACCCGTTAATTGGCTGACAATCCCCGTCATAACCCAATGTTTTGCTGTGTGGGTGTGCAATTTGAAGCGGACCCCCCTGGTTTTCCTTTAAACCCTCCAAAAAAGGGGGACCCTCACAAAATAGGGAATGTTTTGCCGGATGGAGAAGGGGTTTCTCTGAAAGGAAGCCATCAGGGAGGGTTGTTCTTGAGGTCATTCCATGCATTGGGTCTTTGTACAAAAACACCTGCAAGGGCCGGGTTTTACAAAACCACTTGCATTGAGTTGGGTTTTGTAAAGCCCACATATTTTTGTTTAAACCAAGTAAACAACCCTGCATCGGGTTTTATAATGAGCACAACATCCCAACATTTGGTCGAGCGAGCCACGAGCCACTCTGCAGGCCTTTGGGACGGCGTCCTGGTCGAGTCGCCCTCCTTCTGGGCGGGCGAAGGCCGCTACTTGTCGGACGTGAAGGCGCACGCCTCGCCCTGGCCGGGGGCCTTGGCTGAAAGCTAGCACCAAATCGTAGGTGTATTTATATACTATGTACATTATGTATATATGTACAAATGCATACATGTATTTACATATATATATATGTATGGTACCCCATGGACCCTGGTTTGGTGAGCTTGAGCTGTGTTTTTCCAGTGTTTTATTTTGTTTTGCCTCGCTGATTTTGTGGCAAAGTTGGGGAGGGGGGGGGCATATGTTTATGTACATATTATACACACATATGCAATGAAAGCAAAGATATCAACATCTGCTACCTGACAGAGTCTGCATCCATCTCAGAGTATTGGGACAACGCTGGAATTTGCTTTTAGAAAACACAAAACACAATCCAGGATTCAAGATTCAAGATTCAAGATTCCGTGAACATTATGTTTGGGAATCTTGAATCTTGCGTCAGAATCCCAGAGAAAAAAAAGTTGTCCCGATACTCAGTACCGATACTCATTACGTGCCCCGCCCGAACACGAACTCGAACTCGAACTCGAACTCGAACCCGCCCCCCCCCCCCCCCCCGGAGAAAAAAACGAACTCGAACTCGAACCCCCCCCCCCCCGAGAAAACTAACTCCATCCCCCCAAAAAAACAACACACGAGAAAAAAAGCGTAGCGCGCCCGAGAACTCGAACTGGAACCCCGAAGAGAAGTGGCGCACGCCCGACCTTGAAATTGAAATCCAGCAATGTCGCCTCTTTTGGCCTACCCTTTGGAAGCACGAGTACATTGCGACAGCTGTTGCAGCTAGGTTGCAGAAAGCTTGAACCGGACGCAACAAAACCGTGACCACACCAAACCGTGACCACACCGCCCGGAAAAATGTAGCACCCGCCTGAAAGCGAACTGGAGCTTGAACCTAAAACTCCTCCCCCGAAAAACAATGTAGCTCGCGCTCGAACTCGAACTGGAACTCAGCCCCGCCCTCGGAAAATCGGTTTGGGGGCGGGTTATGTTGCTTTTCGGAGATCAGGGGAGGGGAGAGTGCAATGCGCCCGCTACTTTTCGGGGAAGGGGGAAGAGTTCAAGTTCCAATTCGTGTCCGGGCGGGCGCTATATTTTTCCTGCCCCCCGCCTGAACTCGATCTCCAACTCGGCTCGCACTTGAACTCCGAGAAAAAAAAAAGTAGCGCGCCCGCGAACTCGAACTAACCCCCCCCTCCCGAAAAAAAGTGTAGCGCACCCGAACTCAAACTTGAGTTTGCCCCCCCCCCAAAAAAATAAATAAATAAATGAAATAAAATGCAGCGTGCACGAACTCGAGCCCTGCATAAAAAGTGGCGTCGCGCCCGACCTTGAGCTTGAAATCCAGCAATGTAGCGCCGGAACTATGTAGCGCGCCCAAACTCGCACTTGAGTTTCTCCCCCCCCCCCCCCCGCCAAAAACAGTACCTTGCCCGCAGTCGAACACCACTCCCCCCCCAAAAAAAAGGGAAAAGACAGGAAACACATGGCGCATGCCCGAGCTTGAAATCGAATTCCAACACCTCTGTGTGTGTGTGTGTGTGAGCGCAAGCTTGAGCGTGAACTTGCAACCCCTCCCCTGAAAAACAATGTAGCTCGATCTCGACCTGGCCGCCCTCGAAAAATCGGTTTGGCCGGGTTGCGTTGCTTTTCGGAGATCAGGGAAGGGGAGAGTGCAACGCGCGCGCTACTTTTCAGGGAAGGAGGAAGAGTTCAAGTTTAAATTCGTGTTCGGGCGCGGGCTACACTTTTTTTCCGGGGGGAGGGGTCGAGTTTACGGACCGAGTTCGAGTTCGGGCGTGCGCGATATTTCTGTTGAGCTCCAGCTCGAGTTCGGGCGCGAGAACCCCCCCCCACAGCAAACATAAAACTCAAAGCTCCCCCCCCTCCAAGAAAAGGACCAGTAGTAGAGCGCGCGCACTGTTGTAAAAAACCCCTTGCGTTGCGCAAAGCTCGCTTTTGGCCTACCCTCTGGAAGCATGAGTACATTGCGAACAGCTGTTGGAAGAACCTTCTACGTTGCAGAAAGCCAGAGTCGGCGCAGAATACCCAGAAACCCGGCGCAACAACCGTGACCTGGTACCTGGGAGCTTCAGTGTGCTGTAGTAGCGCCAGTGCTTCTGTACCGCCACTGCGCAGGTTACTAGTGCCAGAACCTCGAAAATTGTAGCAGCGCGCGCCGCAACGAGCTTGACCTTGAACCCCTCCCCCAAAGAGCAGTGTAGCTCGCGCTCGAACTCGAACTGGAACTCGAGCCGCGCCCTCGAAAAAAAAGAAGAAAAAAGCAACAACAAAAAACATGTAGCGCACTCCCGACCTTGAACTTGAACCCCCTCTGCTCAGGCCGAAGCCACAAGATCAATACACCCATTGTTCAATACATCTACTCGGTTCCCGGGTCTCAGAGCAGACACTTCCTGCTTAGGGATCAAGTGCCGCAGGTTTGGGACTTACCCTCCCCCCCAAACAAAAAGGAAAAGAACAAATAGAGCGCGCCCGAACTCGGACTCGAACTCAAACCTCTCCCGCAAGTAGCGCGCCTGGGCAGGCAGGATCTCTGGCAGGGAGCTGGGTGACTTCAGCATTGCCGCATGCCTATCTGTATTGCCAGCGCCTCCGCAAGTTGAACAAGCGGGCCAGGCCCAGCAAATGCTTTGCTCCTGCCAGCTCAAATCCACCATGATTTCTGACAACCCTGAGGAACCCACCAATCGTCAAGTTTGCAACGTTCAGTGGCGGGCTGTTTCGGCATTGGAAGGCAAGCGCTGCATCTAAGTCGAGCGTTTTGATCCATGCGCCCCTAAGGCGTTGTAACTGTAAACGCTGCGCCGCTGCCAGGGCGAATTTTGACGCCGCAGGCTTGCCTGTAACTTCACCAAAATTTGGTTGGCTTTCCCAAACTTGGGCTCAGACTCCAACTTATCGGTCCTGCCCCGCTGCCAGGCTAAAGAGACCAGCCATGAGCGGTTGAGTGCGGCAAGCTGTGCCTGGTGATGATGCGGTTTTACAAGCCTTCCGGGCCTGTCCTGACTTGGACACCCAGAGAGCGTGGGAAAATGTGGAGTCTGAGTGTCAGGCGCGTGGCGCCGCGGTGTTGGCTCCCGGTACCTCCCCTCTGCGCCGGCAAAAATTCTGGACCTGTGCTTTTGCAAATGTGACGGGTCAAGCCTTCCGAGGCCTTCCTGGGATTCACACCAAATTCCGTGTGCTTGCGGACAGGGGGCCTGTAAAACTCGACTGTACCATCGCCACGATGGTAGGCCGGCGGGAGAACCTGGGAGTGGGGGTGCCAGGTGGCAACGCAAATGCAATGTCTGTGAACGTCTTCCACTGGTTCCAGGCCGGCCAGGCTTCAAGCTATTGCAGCGTGTGTGCATGTCAGTGAGGCAGAGCGCAAGGGCGCTGCCGGCAAGCTGTGGGATGGCAGTCCTTGGCGCCGCCCTGTCATGGAGACGCTTTGCCGATACTCTCGGTGTTCAATAAGATTCTCGGAAGTTTTCCGTCAAGCTCGAACTTTCAACCCAGTGGTAAAATACGTTCGTTTTTAGGGGTTGTTGATTGTGCAATCCTCCATCTTGAATCCTCAATCCAGTGGTAAAGCACTTTCAGTGTTAGAAGAACTTGAATGCTGCTTGGGCTTGGCCAGGATTGACGATTCTCAGAAATGTTTGCTGTGTAATCTTCAATCTTGAATCTTCCACCCAGTTGTGTAAAGTACTTTCAAGTGCTTAGCGATCGAGGTACTCTATATGTGTATGTGTGTGCATATATCCCTCCCCCAAAGAGCAGTGTAGCTCGCGCTCGAACTCGAACTGGAACTCGAGCCGCGCCCTCGAAAAAAAACACAAAACAACAACAATAACAACAACAACAACAACAAAAAACATGTAGCGCGCTCCCGACCTTGAACTTGAACCCCCTCTGCTCAGGGCGAAGCCACAAGATCAATACACCCATTGTTCAATACCTCTACTCGGTTCCCGGGTCTCAGAGCACCGCTACCACAGTGGACACTTCCTGCTTAGGGATCAAGTGCCCCAGGTTTGGGACTTACCCTCCCCCCCAAACAAAAAGGAAAAGAACAAATAGAGCGCGCCCGAACTTGGACTCGAACTCAAACCTCTCGCGCAAGTAGCGCGCCTGGGCAGGCAGGATCTCTGGCAGGGAGCTGGGTGACTTCAGCATTGCCGCACGCCTATCTGTATTGCAGCGCCTCCGCAAGTTGAACAAGCGGGTCAGGCCCAGCAAATGCTTTGCTCCTGCCAGCTCAAATCCACCATGATTTCTGACAACCCTGAGGTACCCACCAATCGTCAAGTTTGCAACGTTCAATGGCGGGCTGTTTCGGCATTTGAAGGCAAGCGCTGCATCTAAGTCGAGCGTTTTGATCCATGTGCCCCTAAGGCGTTGTAACTGTAAACGCTGCGCCGCTGCCAGGGCGAATTTTGACGCCGCAGGCTTGCCTGTAACTTCACCAAAATTTGGTTGGCTTTCCCAAACTTGGGCTCAGACTCCAACTTATCGGTCCTGCCCCGCTGCCAGGCTAAAGAGACCAGCCATGAGCGGTTGAGTGCGGCAAGCTGTGCCTGGTGATGATGCGGTTTTACAAGCCTTCCGGGCCTGTCCTGACTTGGACACCCAGAGAGCGTGGGAAAATGTGGAGTCTGAGTGTCAGGCGCGTGGCGCCGCGGTGTTGGCTCCCGGTACCTCCCCCCTGCGCCGGCAAAAATTCTGGACCGGTTCTTTTGCAAATGCGACGGGTCAAACCTTCCGAGGCCTTCCTGGGATTCACACCAAATTCCGTGTGCTTGCGGACAGGGGGCCTGTAAAACTCGACTGTACCATCGCCACGATGGTAGGCCGGCGGGAGAACCTGGGAGTGGGGGTGCCAGGTGGCAATGCAAATGCAATGTCTGTGAACGTCTTCCACTGGTTCCAGGCCGGCCAGGCTACAAGCTATCGCAGCGTGTGTGCGTGTCAGTGAGCAGGGCCAGCTCAGCTGTCAGGCAGAGCGCAAGGGCGCTGCCGGCAAGCTGTGGGATGGAAGTCCTTGGCGCCGCCCTGTCATGGAGACGCTTTGCCGATACTCTCGGTGTTCAATAAGATTCTCGGAAGTTTTCCGTCAAGCTCGAACTTTCAACCCAGTGGTAAAATACGTTCGTTTTTAGGGGTTGTTGATTGTGCAATCCTCCATCTTGAATCCTCAATCCAGTGGTAAAGCACTTTCAGTGTTAGAAGAACTTGAATGTTGCTTGGGCTTGGCCAGGATTGACGATTCTCAGAAATGTTTGCTGTGTAATCTTCCATCTTGAATCTTCCACCCAGTTTTGTAAAGTACTTTCAATTGCTTAGCGATCGGGGTACTCTATATGTGTATGTATGTGCATATATATATATATAAGATACACACATGTATGTATGTTCACACACCGTCACCCACCCCTCTTGAACTACCTTCCACGTTTGCTCATCTAGTACTCCGCTCGCCGCTTTTTGAGATCCCAATTTGAACCGGGAACAAGTTTAATTTCGGACCTTTCTTATGCTACAAAAGGGCAGGAATGTAAATAACACAACTCGTATTTTGAATTTCCTTGGAGAAGCCGTTTAAATGTCTAGCCATATTTAATAAAAATAGCATTTGAGAAGTAGTCTCTGTTTAATTCTTTTTATCAAAAGCTAATTGAACTTTGTTCGTATGAGATTGTATTCAAGACTGAGATTATATTTGGGAATAGACTCCTATCCAATTTATTTTGATGAAGATTGTTGGAGTTTACCCGAAACTATATTTTTCATTGTCATGTAGCTCCTGTTTGGAAAGGATTTGCTTATTTAAGCTGTAATTGAACATCAAACACATTTTTGATAACTATACCCCAACTAAACTATATTTCAAGTTCCAATTAAGGGTATCATATTGGGACATTTCGGAGGACTCCGGGTTCCAAATTATGAGGCTTTAGGGGCCCGCAGTTGGAATTTGAATCTCGAGGTTCTAGATGCACCACCCCCAAAGGCAGTCAAACCAGGGCCCACAGAGGTGCATATACATTTTCGTATATATATATATACACATATGTTGGCTCCCGCCCCGATAGATCAACCTTTTTACTCTGTGAAGGCTATTTCGGAGATGGAGCACAGATGTTTTTATTTGGAATGCCCCATGCGACTAAGCAATCAAATCCCCTTCAAAATCTAATTTGGAATAACAATTTCCAGTTATGTGTGTTTGTTGCGAAGGAGTCCTATTCAACTTATCTTTCAAGTCAGAAATTCTACTAGAAGTATTTCCTTGTTAGATTCCACTCACTCCTAGAGAAGCACAATTTCCCAGGAAAGGACGTTCTCCGTAAAACATATTTTGAAGTAAGAATCCCAATCTCCAATGATCTTCAAAATGGAAGCTTGTTTAAACCATCTTTAAGCCTAGAAAAATATTGACCGTTGTTCAGTGTTGATTTGTAGTAAATTCTTCTTGGGAACCCAGGGAACCTGAACAAATCATCATGGCAAACGCCATCCTTTTGAACATTTAATTTTAAATAAGATGTCCAAAGTCTTTTCTTCAACCTAGACATTCTAATGGGCTTATGTCTTTATTAAGTTCTATTGACACTATGTCAAACAGTCAACCCGATTGAACATCTGAAGCTAAGAGTGTTGATTACAAATCTTTTTTCGAACAGGAAGTCCTATTTGAAATATCCTTAAAGTAGAAAAAGAGAGAGAGTGAGAGAGAGAGAGAGAGGGAGAGGGAGAGGGCGAGAGAGAGAGAGAGAGATAGGAGCGACCTGCAGCACGCTGCGGCCTACCCCTTGCTTCCCTCCCGGCATCTCAAGTAGAAACTCTTGCTGGGGTCTGTTCCTTACTCAACTCCATCTCAATGCGAGTTAAAAGTTGAACAAACACATTCTAATTGACTTGTTTCATTTTTGTCCTTATCGAACATGTTGAATTCCAAGCGCAAAACAATAACACACAAGTGAGTAAACGCGTGTTTCCCAAGAAACTCCGTGAGCAAACATCTACGGGAAATAAGTCCGATTCCTACAAACGCGAGTCAATAGACCCCAAACCCTACTCCCGAAACCTGTCCATTCTAAGCTGAGGTTACAGCAGCTATGTTGGAGCCAATGGCCCAAAACTGAAAGCTAAAAAAGCTGTAAATTATGTAGCTAATAGCCCAAAAGTAAAGTGCAAAGGTCTGCCGCCAATGACCCAAAGATAAAAAGTAAGCAAACCTGGAGCCAATGACCCACAAGTCAAAAGAGTAAGTTTCTGGAGCCAGAGACCCAACAGTACAAAAGTAGACAAGTAAAAGTACATTTCTGGAGCCAAACGTAGAAAAGTACAAAAGTAAAAAGCAAACAAACAAAAATTAGAAATCCAAAATCAAAAAGTAAAGAGTAGAAAGTAAACTAAGTAAAGGAGTAAAAACGTAAAAGTTAAAAAGCCAGCAGTAAGCAAGCAACAAATGTAAAACAATTCGCCCCATGGTCCTGAGTACAAATGGTTTGACCATGGACTGAAACATTTTTCTTTTTTCATTGTCTTTTTTCATTTTTCGTTTTCCGTTTTTCTTTTACTTTTTTTACTTTTGGGTCATTGGCTCCAGGTTTTTTCTTTCTTCTTTTACTTTTGGGTCATTGGCTCCAGATGTTTCCTTTTTTACTTGATTACTTTTGGGTCATTCTTTACGTTTTCACTTTTGGGCCAATGGCTCCAACATAGCTGTTGTTTTGCATTTTCTGACAAAACCTCAGAATTGGAAATTTCACAGAGATCGGTTCAAACTGGATTCAAGATTCACTGGAAAAGTTTGGCTAATGCTTCAGATTGTCTTTGGACATGCGGCGCCCTGTTGGCTGCTCTCCCCAGAGCCCCGAAAACAGTGATTTCCAAAGGTCGATCCATGGGGGGGGTACCATATATATGTATATATTCATACGGTGGATGGAAGAAATATTGCAGCGATTTTTTTGGCAGATCCACTTCATCTTGTTACAACTTACCCCGCGCCCCCGAATTAACATTGGTGCTCAGTTCGGCCAAGTTGGGTTGGGTCATGTAAGATTTAGGTCATTGGCAACCTACGACACTTTTGCCCGTCACAGCTCAATGTTAAGTAGGGGGCGCGGGGTGGTAAACATTTAGTCTTATAAACTCATGCAAGATTTCTTCCATCAACAGTATGTATGGTCACCCTTCAGCTTAAGGCCTGGAATGGGTTGTCGGGGGATATGCCCTGGGACCCAGCTGACGGACGGCCTTGGTCCTGGTTCCCAGTCTCAAAGCGATTTCTTGGACCAACGGAACCAGGAAACAGGATGTTGGCATTTCAATTACCCACCGAAAGCCAGGATTTCTGGCAGAATTTGTTGTTGGTCTCTTGGACAAAGGCGTCATTTGAGTGAATGCTCCCAAGCTCTCGAAGCATTAGCTGCGCGCGATGCAGCCAAGAAGCTTGAACTTGAACACGCAGGCAAACACTAGATAGAATCACTGGAGCCTTCTCAAGGTCCCTTTCCACACTTGCTGGTGCCCAGGGTGTTGGGAATGAACCTAGGGATCCCCTTCGAAGAAACCATAGGGATGGGTTTTCTTGGGGTCATACCAACTTATTCCCGGAGCACCGGCAAGCAATGCGCCGAGGAAAATCCATGTTTCGAGGTTAAGCTCCTTCCAGTTGAAGATCCTCTTCCTATGGGACCAAAAAATCCCTAGGCCCAGATGGAGATAAAGCGGCTGACTCCTGAGGCCACGGCGTATGTACCTTGCCATGGGAGAGTTCGAGTATACTGGCTTCAGAGGCACCGAGAGGCTGGGCATGGATGCGAGAGATATGCTTGCTTCCTGTTGCGTGCCTCTCATGGCATATTGAGTTTGACCCAATTGTGTTTGCCCACGCTTAACCTGGCTCTGGCCACCCTTGGAAGAGAGCACACTGACTAGCTGCTTGGTATGGCACGGCCCTTTTTGTTGTGTTGCGAGTGGCTGAACCTTGATTCCTGTGCGAATGACGGGGGCTTTACGGAATAAACCATACATTTCCTTGGGACTTGCATATTTTGCCTTTCAGGTGGGACGCACCGTCCAAGCCCAGTCAATGCCAGATACCTTCCGCTGGATTCACGACAATGCATAGCAAAAGAACGCACACATGTGGACTCACCGGAATTTTCAAGGAGGGCCCAATCGGTTTATTTCAATCATGAACCAGAAGAATGGAGTCCTAGGGGACCCACCAAATCAGCTGGTCATTTTGCCTTAAAATCTATTCCATTGGCTTAACAATGCTTAACAATATGTGTTTATTTTTCCTCGTCGGCTTTAAAAGGATTCTGTCCCTGCCCATATTTTCATTTTTTCCAGGAAGTTGAACGCCGAATGGGAGGGTTTGGGTGAACTCCGGCATTCCCCGAGCCACGCCTCACCGACTCGCTGAGGCCCGGCTCCTTGGAGTGCGACGCTTATCTGCGAGACACCGCCGCGGAGTGTGCAGGCGCGATGTGGGAGAGTTGGGAGCGGAAACGAGGCAACGAGGGCGGAAGCGGTTGGCGGTTGGCGGTTTTTCCGTTGGAGAAATTGAGAAATCGCCGAAAAGGTCTTAAGGCTTAATGCTCTCAAAAGGAATTGAAGCTTGCCTGACCCTGTTTGGCATGGTGGGCTAGTGGGGCTTGTTCAAAGCTGATTGTTGCCTGATGCGAAGGTGGAGACGTAGCACTCAATGATTGCAAGGAGGCCTACGGAGCACTGTATATCGATCCAGCAGTCTGAAAGGTAGTCTTACACTCAACTTGCTCGCCTTCGGTGCAACAGGTGCAGCAAAGCAAAGCGGCGTTTGCGAGTGTAAAAGAGTTTGCTGGCCATACATCAATTGACTGAAACTTCTGCTAGATTAGATCAAGGATTGTGCTGTTATTTCAATGGTAGCTGGTATTGGTCCAGCTTATCTACGTAGATGCTTTCCAGTTGTAAGTTACTGCTCCTGCAGTTTCCTTGCCTCACACACACACACACAACGCGCGTCCAACAAACAATGCAGGTGCAATGGCAAGGCACTTGCCTTCCGCGATGCGGTGAATCATACCTGGACTTGGCGGACGCGTCTCGCCGGGTGATGGCGGCGCAACTAAGAGTCGCGGCATCACTATGCAGCAAAGAACATCATTGCCCTGAGACGGGACAGCCTTCGAGGCTCCAGACGTACACGAGATGCGCTTGTGGCAGTTCCACATCGCAAGCAAAGCAGAGATTCTTTCTGCCGGAAAATGGCAATTTGCATGCATAAGCCTGCAGAATTGAACACGCAGCACCCCACCCCCGCCCAGACACAACTTCATCCCCATACAGCTGCCACCCCATACCCCCGAAAGTTTTTTTGTGTGTGTGCGTGTGTGTGCATGTGTGTGTGTGTGTCCCCAGTAGGGGGTGCACGTTTAGAGTACATGAGAGGGTGTGACAAGCAAGCGTGGCTATTTCAAGAGGCGTTGCTATTGCAAGAAGAATCTAAAGACAAGATGATGGGTGGCACTTGACCCCGCATTGCCAACTATTTTGTTGACGAGCACAATACTACTTTCCCATGGCAATAATTAGAAAATGGCTCTGTATTTGGGCCTATCAGTGGTTAAACCACTCTCAATGCGGTCAGTGGTCACCCAAGAACCTCGAAAATTGCTGGTTTTTGGGTGCCCTTGGTGTGTGATGCGGACACTTCCGAGATCCTTGAGACCAAAATCAACCCAAAGGGGAGCTGCTTGGTGTTTGTTCCTGCTTGGCCCGCCCGTTTGATATCGTTTTTTTTCAATGACATCACAAAAATCCTTCTATTTTGGGCCATCCAGGCTATTTTGGAGTCAGTGAGTCTAGTCTGATGCTTATCTTTGCAATCCTCGGAAGCTTCCAGGGCCGCCTTTCTTGAACCGAGCTCCGACCTCTCTCCAAGATGCAAATTGAAACCACCTGAAAACCAAAAACTCCGCCTTGACCTTTATGTTTTCAGGGCCCCCAGCACCCATCAAGGTGCTCGGGGCGGGACGGCGGGACGGGAGAAGACGGGGCTGGGACCAGCGACCAGGGCACCTCTTCTTCTCCGGCACCGCGCTGGCCTTCCTGCTGGAGCGCGGGGGCAAACACAACGAGCGCGACTGGGGCCGGCGCCTGCCTGGAGCACTGCCGCCCAGCTCAAAATTTTGAGCAAATGTCGGTCGCGAACCCAAAGCGAATCCGGAAAAAGAGGTTCAGCAAAAAGGATGTGCTTTTTGGGGCTTTGTATGTTAGTGTGACATCTTCCGGGCTGGAGATGTCAACTCGGGCTTGGACACTTTTGTGGGATGGTGCAAAACGAACTGACCCCCCCAATTTTGCTGATCAGTTGGACCGTCCCTGAAGGGCATTCGCCACAGAACGGTCCTCTTTTGACACATTCCATGTGTCAACAAAAGGAACTGCTTCTTTCTTCGGGCTCATGTTGAGGAATCCAACACATCGCCGACCGATCCGTGGAAGACGTTCAACACTCAACTCGTCTTGGTGCGAGAGATGGGAAGGAGAAATGGAACCCGGAACCCCAAGAAAAACCGTCCAGGCGGTGTCCTTTCACCTTTAAACCATTTTCTGGGTTCGTTCCAATGCCTCATTCCCTTGTCGCACCAAGTCATCATAGCTAATTCCTCCTTTCAAAGGCACCAGTTTCAGAGGCTTCAGAAAGGTGCCCGAAGCTGACCCGAGAGACCCGAGTCGCGAGGGTGGATATTGCGAAGAACTCAGGCCTAAACCGCTTGCAATGGGGGGTGGCTCAAAATGAAACAGCTGGGGTTTAGGTCTTTGTTTCCCAGGAGCCAAAAAATGGTACCACTTTTTTGAGCCACAGCCAAATGACTGTCACCGAGTCACGAGGGTATTATATTCTTCAATCTCTTTGGGCCTTTGACACAAGCTGAATGGTTATTTTCGGTTCCCTGCACACTCGTGAATATCCTCCCTTACCACCAGACCGCAAGAGTCATGAGCCATGACAACTCCTATGGAGACTCCAAAGTAAGGTGACTCCAGACTGAAGCTTCCGCTATGAAATTTAGGGAGATCGGGCGAACATGTAAACAGATGCGGCGTCCGGAATGGAGGGTCACTTCAAGGTGCCCATCTGGCTGCACTTTGTGGTTGAACTTGGGAATGGTTCCAAACCGCATGTTTGGGGGCTCCTCTAACACATATCGTTTGTTCTAAGGCAGATGAAATGTCACTGAAATGATGTCTGCCCAAAAAGAAATATTATACCGAAGATCTGCTTGTTTCACGTATCCTGAAATGCTTCGAGGTAGACTAAGCAGAATCTCACTCTCGTGATGGCCTTCACTCCCGTGCCGAGCCTCGACTCGTCTCCCAACGGGAAAACGGGAAAACCTGCGAATTCGGCCCTTTGCCGGTGCCTCCAATGGCTGCTTTGTCCTTGCCGTTGGACGCATGTCACGTGCCAAGAGAACAATGGCTGGTGACCAATCGTACCAAATGCGCTGACCCGCCAAATGCTGGCTGAAGAGACTCACTCGATATTTTCGTCTCTAGATGCCCCGTTTGGGGGAACCAACAAAAGGATGGGTATGTGTTGCATGTCCGGGCAGGCGTTGGCTGCTTGGAGCACCCACGGAGGGCCAAGACTTCTGGACCAGGCACCGTTTGCGAAGCGTCAAATTTTCTGGTTCTCTTTTGATATGTGCTTTTGTCGTCTTGTCGTGTTTCTTGTTTCGATATGCAGGTGTGCTTGTAATGTTTCTATATGCTTTTATTTCCACTGTGCGTTTGACGAACATTGTGAGAACTGCCAAGCACGGGTTTTCATTGTCAACCTACAGGGCGGCGGGGCTTCCTTTTTCGGCCTAAGCCAAGGCTTCTCGCGTGACATAGTGACCGACATGTGCGGAACGATGTCAAGTGGGCGCTTGAGGTCGCCAGGGACGACCACTGATTGCTGTCAAGGCCCCCCAAAAAATAATCAAAGGGTCATGAGCCCTAAATTCTTGGCACTAACAGCGACACCCCTCCCCCTACAGCGATATGGGTACTTTTTAGCATATGTTTAACACTACGGGGCATTTGCGAGAAAGGTCAGACATAAGGCTCCCCCTGCATCTTTGAGCTATCCAAGCGGGGCTCGGGCTCTATGCCAGGCCGGCGCCGCTGAAGCCAGGGCCCTTCGAGCTCTTCGTGCGGAGAAGTTGGCTGAAGTTGGCCGAGAAGCAGCGCTTCCAGGCCTGGGCGAATTTATGGGGGGAGCGTGGACGCAGGGCCTGGCGGCGGCAAAGCTGGTAGGATGGCAAAGTTCCAGCCCCTTTTTCGGGGAGGTGATGTTGTGTCACAAAATGAGAAAGTTGCGGGGATAATCATTTATTTTGGCACCACAAAGTGGTTATTTTCGACAACCATGCCGCAGGGACCTTTTGGGCTTGCAGACAGGACAGGGCTGGGGTATGGCTTTCGCATGGCAAGCCGCAATCCGTTGACTCGCGGACCCACGGGCCGATCCGTGGGGGGTCGGGACCCTTTGTAGTCTCGCATTTGAACGGCACGATGTGGGGTCCAAGAAGAAGGGCGCCATTTCTTGACAACCCTCTTGGAGTGGCTGCGGCAATCGACGACAGCTATCGCCGGCCTCCAAGAAAAGAATTCTAGTGCCCGAGGGTCCTTTGTGAAAACTGAAAACTAACATAACCTGTGAATATATCACATCCCCCACGTAAGACACGACATGTCTCTGCAGGTTTTCCCTTGGTTTGCTTCTTTGTAAGGGGACCCCACTTTTTTGTGCGATTTCCCTTGGCTTGTTTCTTTTTTTAGGGGCCCCACCATTTTTTTGCCGTTTTTTGTTCGTTCCCCTTTGAGCCAACCCCAAACTTGGTGGTGCTCAGTATGGAATGAGGGGATGAACTTGGGGATTCCCTTCAAGGAAGCCACCAGTTGGATGGTTTTTCTTGTGCATTACATTTCTCATTCCCTGCCTATCGCAGCAAGAAAAAGACATCCACGAAAAAAACGGGTACCCTCCAAAAATTTTCGGCCGCCCTTTGGGCGTGACGCACCGCTCCAACGCAACGCTTCGAGGTGCACCTGGGCTTCAACGGCTGGGCGCTGCAGGTGCAGCGCTGCGACCTGCTGGCCGCCTGTGTGGAGGAGGAGCCGCAGGCGGTGCTGGCGGCGCTGGCGCCTCGGAGGGACGAGCTCCAGAGGGACCCATGGGCTCGAGCGCGAGTTGCCTCTGGTCTTTGACGTTTTTGGGGGGTGGCCTGGGTTTTTGGGCTTGTTTTGAAGAGAAACCAAAGGAAGACCGAGTCCATGTTGGGAGATCCTCTAAAAAAAGACACCCATTGATTATTGTCGGGTTTTTCGAGTTTCCCGTTGTTTGTTGTTTTTTCTCCGCTTTTTCGGCTCCCCAGAAAGTGGCTTTTGTGGCTCCTTTCTGTGCCAGCCATTTGTACAGGTCTTTTCAGACTTTGCAAGGATTCGGATCCTCTAACTCAACGGGTAAAGGGCCCAAATGTATCTAATTTCTCCTTTGGTCTTCTCGAGGTGTTTGGCAGTGCACTCTGGCTAGGGTCAATTCCAAGCATGATGGATCCTTCTTTCTGAAAAACCATCAAAATGCAGAGGCACGTCAAATGCAAGCATACTGATGGATCCTTCTTCCCGGAAAACCGTCAACATGCAGATGCACACAGTAGGTGTTTTGAAAAGGACGGTTCAAACAAAATGAGGAATTGCGGGTTGTTCAAACATGTTAAAGTCACCATTGTTGTAGCTCCCTTGAGGAGAACAGGGTCGAGCAAAAGGGACCTCATGAATTGCTTTCACCATTCATGCTCACCCCTCAACAGGCCCTGCCACCACTCAGGGTTTCAATGATCCGCCGTTGTTAACACCCACGTCTAAGGGGAATGCTGGATTTTTGTAAGCATATTGACCACAATGTTACTCTCTGTTAGGTTCCTGTAACCCACCACTCACACGCCCACCCTTGAAGCTCGAGTGAAGGATCCAATCATTTTGATCATGCATGTTCCATCCACAGATTGGGAGTGTAATACAGGTACACACCATACGGTGTTAAGGTGTTATGTAAACCATCGGTAGAAACCACAAGGTGTTAGGCTACAAAGCGTATACTTACTTGCCATCCATTCAAGGGGAGTATCTACGTTGGGTGCATGCCTCAAACGTATTCCCCTTATGCACCTTTGATATGCCTCACATGTGCAGATTGCTATTTCCAGCTTAAAGGGACAGTCTTGATCCATGGCTTACCCGTGATTTTATTGGCGGGGCGTAGCCCTGGTTCTTTTAGAGGGTAAATGAACCCCCCGCAACCTCCAAGCCACCGGGCTCCAAGAGGGAAGCTGAAGGCACGTCTTTGCATACCCCAATTCCGCGGGGGCAGACCGGTGCGCTATGGGGGTCTCCTTGAAGGAAAGCCGCTAACGAAGGTACAAATTCATAGGAAAAGCAGAAAGCCATCCAAACACAATGGCAGTCTCCAGGCTCTAAGTTTCAAGGGTTGGTTGCAAGGCCAGAGAAAAGCCAATGCTCTTTCTTTTCGGCCCAGATTAACTTCGGGGTGGGCTATCTTTTCGGTTCCTTCCCATTGCCCCCAGCAGCTGGTCGCAGGTCTCTGAAGCGATAGGCGTGGGACATGGAATCCTCGAATCTGTTAAAATTACAACAAAAAGGGCCTCCCGAAGACAAACCCCTGATAGAAAGAGTAGAGGGGATTCCCGAAGATAATATCACAGAAGTGGTTGGATAAACCCTGAGTGATCCCACAACCCTGCTCTGTGTTGATAGGCGTATTGCCCGCCGGGCGCTTCCTCCTGTCACTTTGCGCTGACCAACGGAGCAGCGTGGCTGGCGTTTGTTTTTCATTTGCGGGATGGAAGACTGGACTCGATACAACGGTCACACATAGCATCCTTCCGGCCTGGAGGGAGCGATTCCATTTTCGGCTTCGGCTTGGGATCGGTTTATTCTTTACTGGAAGGAGGTGGATGCTTCGGGGATTGACACTTGAGAGGTTGCAGCAAGCATGCGCGGCTTATTCCTGGTGGCAGATTGGAAGGCGAAGACACTGGCCCATAGGACCCGGTTGCTCCAAGTGTTAGGAACCAATGGCGAGGCAGACTAAACTGAAAGTCGCCAGAGCTGTGCAACCTGAACAGAGGCGGTCGACATCTGTCGGTGTGCCAGGTGAATGTCAAGACCTGTGTAGGACCCGCAAACTCAAGTTGCACTTTGCGAGTCGGTCGGTCTGAACGGCAAGCTGAAGCCAATATGACAGTTCAGATTTGTCAGATTCTGCTTCCAGTCGCTTTCGCGGTGACCATACTAGATCCATGCATCTCAGAAATTCTGAGTCAACGATTGTGGTTGCATGTGTTGCCTGAGGGGCACACGATGAAAGCGATGGCCCACCGCTTTTGGCTGGATGCGAGAACAGAGTCAGTTTTGCGCCCCCACATCACTCAGCATCCCAAGCAGCCATGGCGGAGCCCGCAGCGAAGAAGGCGCGCACCGGGCGCACTTTCCTTTTCTCCTCGGAGTCCGTGAACGAGGGCCATCCGGACAAGATCTGCGACCAGGTCTCAGATGCGGTGCTGGATGCGTGCCTGAAGGTGGACCCCAAGAGCAAGGTGGCCTGCGAGACTGCGACCAAGGACAACATGGTCATGGTGGCGGGCGAGATCACCACGCAGGCAAAGCTGGACTACGACAAGGTGGTGCGAGGAGTGGTGGAGCAGATTGGCTTCGACAGCTTTGTGGACGATCTGTCCAGCGTGGACAGCAAGGGCTTGAGCTTCAAGACCTGCGAAGTTTTGGTGCGCATCAACAAGCAGAGCCCGGACATTGCGGGCGGCGTGCACGTGGGCAAGGATGAGATGGACGTGGGCGCAGGCGACCAGGGCATCATGTTTGGCTATGCCAGCGATGAGACCTCGGACTGCATGCCCCTGACTCACTCCATGGCCACGCGGCTCGGCAAGACCCTGACCGATGTGCGCAAGAGCGGGGAGTGCTGGTGGCTGCGACCAGATGGCAAGACCCAGGTGACCATCGAGTACCTGCAGCACCCGGACGGCTCCGTGGAGCCCAAGAAGATCCACACTGTGGTGATCTCCACTCAGCACGCGGAGCCTCTGAAGGCCGTGCGCAGCAAGGAGTGCGCTGGCTACAAGGGCACAGAGATGACTGCACCCAGCATGGAGCAGATGAACAAGGAGATTGAAGAGAAGGTGATCAAGCGCACGCTGGAGTCCATCACGCTGAAGAGCGGCAAGTCCGCCATCACCCTGTACGGCAGCCACACCCACCTGCACATCAACCCTTCGGGCAAGTTCATCATCGGCGGTCCTCAGGGTGACGCAGGCCTCACGGGCCGCAAGATCATCATCGACACCTACGGTGGCTGGGGTGCCCATGGCGGTGGTGCTTTCTCGGGCAAGGACCCAACCAAGGTGGACCGATCAGCGGCATACATCTGCCGGCAGATGGCCAAGTCCGTGGTGAACAGCGGCCTGAGCGCCAGGTGCCTTGTTCAGCTGTCCTATGCCATCGGCGTGGCAAAGCCTTTGTCTCTCTTTGTGGAGACCTACGGCAGCGAGAGGGGAGATCTTACGGTGGATGACATCACCAACATCCTCAAGAGCCCTGCCTTGCAGGGTTTCATGTTGGAAGTTGTTAGATAAACATGCCCCTACAAGCCCCATGCTCAGGATTCAAGAGGGAAGTGCAGAACAAACCACCAGTCCATTTGACCACTCTGCTTGTCCCAACAGAGTGGATTGCATGTATCTTGCCAAGATCAAGCCTGGAACTGGGATGAATTGAGCTGAACTGAGGATCGAGTTCGACTGCCGTCCCGGTGCAATCGCACAGTCGTTGGCCCTGCGCGAGCCGAAGTACCAGGACACAGCTGCCTACTGCCATTTCGGCCGCGAGGCAGTGACCAAGGCCGGCATCAAGTTCTTTGAGTGGGAGAACCCGAAGGACTGTGGGGCGATCAGTTGTTGAACCTGTTGTCAAGCACGGTAAATCTTGCTTGTATGACTGTGCACACCGGCTGGTAGATGCCTATATGTTAGGTTTAAAGGAGGACAAATTCTGAAGAGACAGCCAGCCACAACGGACCACTGGCTGCCTGATGCCAGGACCTTTCCAAGTACAAGGCCATGAAGAGCGATCAGGTGGAGGCTGCCTTGAAGAGCAGCAACTACCTGACGAAGTGGGTGGACTAAGCTTGGCTGTATCGAAGGCGTTCTTTTGCCCGGATCTGGCAAAGCTGGACCCGGCAGGATTTTCGTTATTTTCAGCAGGGAGGTGGCATGTATCTCAAGATGCCTTGGATCCGCCGTTGTTCGCACGGCGCGTGTTGGGCTGATTGAGCTAGGATGCGAGTGACTCTGGCAAAGAGATCTGCAAGTGTGCAGTCTGGTAGCCTGGTAGATGGGCTGGTTCAACATGAGGGCTTGGGGTTTCATCCAGCATGATGTGAGTCTATTGCCATTCCTGTTATGTGATTTTGGCTGGATGCGAGAACAGAGTCAGTTTTGCGCCCATACACCATTCAGCATCGCAAGCAGCCATGGCGGAGCCCGCAGCGAAGAAGGCGCGCACCGGGCGCACTTTCCTTTTCTCCTCGGAGTCCGTGAACGAGGGCCATCCGGACAAGATCTGCGACCAGGTCTCAGATGCGGTGCTGGATGCGTGCCTGAAGGTGGACCCCAAGAGCAAGGTGGCCTGCGAGACTGCGACCAAGGACAACATGGTCATGGTGGCGGGCGAGATCACCACGCAGGCAAAGCTGGACTACGACAAGGTGGTGCGAGGAGTGGTGGAGCAGATTGGCTTCGACAGCTTTGTGGACGATCTGTCCAGCGTGGACAGCAAGGGCTTGAGCTTCAAGACCTGCGAAGTTTTGGTGCGCATCAACAAGCAGAGCCCGGACATTGCGGGCGGCGTGCACGTGGGCAAGGATGAGATGGACGTGGGCGCAGGCGACCAGGGCATCATGTTTGGCTATGCCAGCGATGAGACCTCGGACTGCATGCCCCTGACTCACTCCATGGCCACGCGGCTCGGCAAGACCCTGACCGATGTGCGCAAGAGCGGGGAGTGCTGGTGGCTGCGACCAGATGGCAAGACCCAGGTGACCATCGAGTACCTGCAGCACCCGGACGGCTCCGTGGAGCCCAAGAAGATCCACTGTGGTGATCTCCACTCAGCACGCGGAGCCTCTGAAGGCCGTGCAGCAAGGAGTGCGCTGGCTACAAGGGCACAGAGATGACTGCACCCAGCATGGAGCAGATGAACAAGGAGATTGAAGAGAAGGTGATCAAGCGCACGCTGGAGTCCATCACGCTGAAGAGCGGCAAGTCCGCCATCACCCTGTACGGCAGCCACACCCACCTGCACATCAACCCTTCGGGCAAGTTCATCATCGGCGGTCCTCAGGGTGACGCAGGCCTCACGGGCCGCAAGATCATCATCGACACCTACGGTGGCTGGGGTGCCCATGGCGGTGGTGCTTTCTCGGGCAAGGACCCAACCAAGGTGGACCGATCAGCGGCATACATCTGCCGGCAGATGGCCAAGTCCGTGGTGAACAGCGGCCTGAGCGCCAGGTGCCTTGTTCAGCTGTCCTATGCCATCGGCGTGGCAAAGCCTTTGTCTCTCTTTGTGGAGACCTACGGCAGCGAGAGGGGAGATCTTACGGTGGATGACATCACCAACATCCTCAAGAGCCCTGCCTTGCAGGGTTTCATGTTGGAAGTTGTTAGATAAACATGCCCCTACAAGCCCCATGCTCAGGATTCAAGAGGGAAGTGCAGAACAAACCACCAGTCCATTTGACCACTCTGCTTGTCCCAACAGAGTGGATTGCATGTATCTTGCCAAGATCAAGCCTGGAACTGGGATGAATTGAGCTGAACTGAGGATCGAGTTCGACTGCCGTCCCGGTGCAATCGCACAGTCGTTGGCCCTGCGCGAGCCGAAGTACCAGGACACAGCTGCCTACTGCCATTTCGGCCGCGAGGCAGTGACCAAGGCCGGCATCAAGTTCTTTGAGTGGGAGAACCCGAAGGACGCACACTACATTTTGCTTGCATGACTGCGCACACTGGCTGCTAGATGCCTATATTTAATATGTTAGGTTTAAAGGAGGACTGATTCTGAAGAGACAGCGAGCCACAACGGACCACTGGCTGCCTGATGCCAGGACCTTTCCAAGTACAAGGCCATGAAGAGCGATCAGGTGGAGGCTGCCTTGAAGAGCAGCAACTACCTGACGAAGTGGGTGGACTAAGCTTGGCTGTATCGAAGGCGTTCTTTTGCCCGGATCTGGCAAAGCTGGACCCGGCAGGATTTTCGTTATTTTCAGCAGGGAGGTGGCATGTATCTCAAGATGCCTTGGATCCGCCGTTGTTCGCACGGCGCGTGTTGGGCTGATTGAGCTAGGATGCGAGTGACTCTGGCAAAGAGATCTGCAAGTGTGCAGTCTGGTAGCCTGGTAGATGGGCTGGTTCAGCATGAGGGCTTGGGGTTTCATCCAGCATGATGTGAGTCTATTGCCATTACTGTTATGTGCCTTTTGGCTGGATGCGAGAACAGAGTCAGTTTTGCGCCCATACACCATTCAGCATCGCCAGCAGTCATGGCGGAGCCCGCAGCGAAGAAGGCGCGCACCGGGCGCACTTTCCTTTTCTCCTCGGAGTCCGTGAACGAGGGCCATCCGGACAAGATCTGCGACCAGGTCTCCGATGCGGTTCTGGATGCATGCCTGAAGGTGGACCCCAAGAGCAAGGTGGCCTGCGAGACTGCGACCAAGGACAACATGGTCATGGTGGCGGGCGAGATCACCACGCAGGCAAAGCTGACTACGACAAGGTGGTGCGAGGAGTGGTGGAAGCAGATTGGCTTCGACAGCTTTGTGGACGATCTGTCCAGCGTGGACAGCAAGGGCTTGAAGCTCAAGACCTGCGAAGTTTTGGTGCCATCAACAGAGCCCGACATTGCGGCGGCGGCACGTGGGCAAGGATGAGATGGACGTGGGCGCAGGCGACAGGGCATCATGTTTGGCTATGCCAGCGATGAACCTCTACTGCATGCCCCTACTCACTCCATGGCCAGCGGCCGGCAAGACCCTGACCGATGTGCGCAAGAGGGCGCTGGTGCTGCGACCAGATGGCAAGACCCAGGTATCGAGTACCTGCAGCACCCGGACGGCTCCGTGGAGCCCAAGAAGATCCACACTGTGGTGATCTCCACTCAGCACGCGGAGCCTCTGAAGGCCGTGCGCAGCAAGGAGTGCGCTGGCTACAAGGGCACAGAGATGACTGCACCCAGCATGGAGCAGATGAACAAGGAGATTGAAGAGAAGGTGATCAAGCGCACGCTGGAGTCCATCACGCTGAAGAGCGGCAAGTCCGCCATCACCCTGTACGGCAGCCACACCCACCTGCACATCAACCCTTCGGGCAAGTTCATCATCGGCGGTCCTCAGGGTGACGCAGGCCTCACGGGCCGCAAGATCATCATCGACACCTACGGGGGCTGGGGTGCCCATGGCGGTGGTGCTTTCTCGGGCAAGGACCCAACCAAGGTGGACCGATCAGCGGCATACATCTGCCGGCAGATGGCCAAGTCCGTGGTGAACAGCGGCCTGAGCGCCAGGTGCCTTGTTCAGCTGTCCTATGCCATCGGCGTGGCAAAGCCTTTGTCTCTCTTTGTGGAGACCTACGGCAGCGAGAGGGGAGATCTTACGGTGGATGACATCACCAACATCCTCAAGAGCCCTGCCTTGCAGGGTTTCATGTTGGAAGTTGTTAGATAAACATGCCCCTACAAGCCCCATGCTCAGGATTCAAGAGGGAAGTGCAGAACAAACCACCAGTCCATTTGACCACTCTGCTTGTCCCAACAGAGTGGATTGCATGTATCTTGCCAAGATCAAGCCTGGAACTGGGATGAATTGAGCTGAACTGAGGATCGAGTTCGACTGCCGTCCCGGTGCAATCGCACAGTCGTTGGCCCTGCGCGAGCCGAAGTACCAGGACACAGCTGCCTACTGCCATTTCGGCCGCGAGGCAGTGACCAAGGCCGGCATCAAGTTCTTTGAGTGGGAGAACCCGAAGGACGCACACTACATTTTGCTTGCATGACTGCGCACACTGGCTGCTAGATGCCTATATTTAATATGTTAGGTTTAAAGGAGGACTGATTCTGAAGAGACAGCGAGCCACAACGGACCACTGGCTGCCTGATGCCAGGACCTTTCCAAGTACAAGGCCATGAAGAGCGATCAGGTGGAGGCTGCCTTGAAGAGCAGCAACTACCTGACGAAGTGGGTGGACTAAGCTTGGCTGTATCGAAGGCGTTCTTTTGCCCGGATCTGGCAAAGCTGGACCCGGCAGGATTTTCGTTATTTTCAGCAGGGAGGTGGCATGTATCTCAAGATGCCTTGGATCCGCCGTTGTTCGCACGGCGCGTGTTGGGCTGATTGAGCTAGGATGCGAGTGACTCTGGCAAAGAGATCTGCAAGTGTGCAGTCTGGTAGCCTGGTAGATGGGCTGGTTCAGCATGAGGGCTTGGGGTTTCATCCAGCATGATGTGAGTCTATTGCCATTACTGTTATGTGCCTTTTGGCTGGATGCGAGAACAGAGTCAGTTTTGCGCCCATACACCATTCAGCATCGCCAGCAGTCATGGCGGAGCCCGCAGCGAAGAAGGCGCGCACCGGGCGCACTTTCCTTTTCTCCTCGGAGTCCGTGAACGAGGGCCATCCGGACAAGATCTGCGACCAGGTCTCCGATGCGGTTCTGGATGCATGCCTGAAGGTGGACCCCAAGAGCAAGGTGGCCTGCGAGACTGCGACCAAGGACAACATGGTCATGGTGGCGGGCGAGATCACCACGCAGGCAAAGCTGGACTACGACAAGGTGGTGCGAGGAGTGGTGGAGCAGATTGGCTTCGACAGCTTTGTGGACGATCTGTCCAGCGTGGACAGCAAGGGCTTGAGCTTCAAGACCTGCGAAGTTTTGGTGCGCATCAAGCAGAGCCCGGACATTGCGGGCGGCGTGCACGTGGGCAAGGATGAGATGGACGTGGGCGCAGGCGACAGGGCATCATGTTTGGCTATGCCAGCGATGAGACCTCGGACTGCATGCCCCTGACTCACTCCATGGCCACGCGGCTCGGCAAGACCCTGACCGATGTGCGCAAGAGCGGGGAGTGCTGGTGGCTGCGACCAGATGGCAAGACCCAGGTGACCATCGAGTACCTGCAGCACCCGGACGGCTCCGTGGAGCCCAAGAAGATCCACACTGTGGTGATCTCCACTCAGCACGCGGAGCCTCTGAAGGCCGTGCGCAGCAAGGAGTGCGCTGGCTACAAGGGCACAGAGATGACTGCGCCCAGCATGGAGCAGATGAACAAGGAGATTGAAGAGAAGGTGATCAAGCGCACGCTGGAGTCCATCACGCTGAAGAGCGGCAAGTCCGCCATCACCCTGTACGGCAGCACACCCACCTGCACATCAACCCTTCGGGCAAGTTCATCATCGGCGGTCCTCAGGGTGACGCAGGCCTCACGGGCCGCAAGATCATCATCGACACCTACGGTGGCTGGGGTGCCCATGGCGGTGGTGCTTTCTCGGGCAATGACCCAACCAAGGTGGACCGATCAGCGGCATACATCTGCCGGCAGATGGCCAAGTCCGTGGTGAACAGCGGCCTGAGCGCCAGGTGCCTTGTTCAGCTGTCCTATGCCATCGGCGTGGCAAAGCCTTTGTCTCTCTTTGTGGAGACCTACGGCAGCGAGAGGGGAGATCTTACGGTGGATGACATCACCAACATCCTCAAGAGCCCTGCCTTGCAGGGTTTCATGTTTGAAGTTAGAAGATGATGTAAACATGCTCCTACAAGCCCCATGTTCATCTTGAGCGGAATGCTCGTGCGAGGCCGTGAGAGGATTCAAGAGGGAAGTCCATTTGACCACTCTGCTTGTCCCAAGCCTGGAACTGGGATGAATTGAGCTGAACTGAGGATCGAGTTCGACTGCCGGCCCGGTGCCATCGCACAGTCGTTGGCCCTGCGCGAGCCGAAGTACCAGGACACAGCTGCCTACTGCCATTTCGGCCGCGAGGCAGTGACCAAGGCCGGCATCAAGTTCTTTGAGTGGGAGAACCCGAAGGACGCACACTACATTTTGCTTGCATGACTGCGCACACTGGCTGCTAGATGCCTATATTTAATATGTTAGGTTTAAAGGAGGACTGATTCTGAAGAGACAGCGAGCCACAACGGACCACTGGCTGCCTGATGCCAGGACCTTTCCAAGTACAAGGCCATGAAGAGCGATCAGGTGGAGGCTGCCTTGAAGAGCAGCAACTACCTGACGAAGTGGGTGGACTAAGCTTGGCTGTATTGAAGGCGTTCTTTTGCCCGGATCTGGCAAAGCTGGACCCGGCAGGATTTTCGTTATTTCAGCAGGAAGGTGGCATGTATCTCAAGATGCCTTGGATCCGCCGTTCTTCGCATGGCGCGTGTTGGGCTGATTGAGCTAGGATGCGAGTGACTCCAGCAAAGAGATCTGCAAGTGTGCAGTCTGCTAGCCTGGTAGATGGGCTTGTTCAACATGAGGGCTTGGGGTTTCATCCAGCATCATGTTGAGTTTATTGCCATTCCTGTTATGTGGCTTTTGGCTGGATGCAAGAGCAGCTTCAGTTTTTGCGCCCATACACCATTCAGCATCGCAAGCAGTCATGGCGGAGCCCGCAGCGAAGAAAGCGCGCACCGGGCGCACTTTCCTTTTCTCCTCGGAGTCCGTGAACGAGGGCCATCCGGACAAGATCTGCGACCAGGTCTCCGATGCGGTTCTGGATGCATGCCTGAAGGTGGACCCCAAGAGCAAGGTGGCCTGCGAGACTGCGACCAAGGACAACATGGTCATGGTGGCGGGCGAGATCACCACGCAGGCAAAGCTGGACTACGACAAGGTGGTGCGAGGAGTGGTGGAGCAGATTGGCTTCGACAGCTTTGTGGACGATCTGTCCAGCGTGGACAGCAAGGGCTTGAGCTTCAAGACCTGCGAAGTTTTGGTGCGCATCAACAAGCAGAGCCCGGACATTGCGGGCGGCGTGCACGTGGGCAAGGATGAGATGGACGTGGGCGCAGGCGACCAGGGCATCATGTTTGGCTATGCCAGCGATGAGACCTCGGACTGCATGCCCCTGACTCACTCCATGGCCACGCGGCTCGGCAAGACCCTGACCGATGTGCGCAAGAGCGGGGAGTGCTGGTGGCTGCGACCGGATGGCAAGACCCAGGTGACCATCGAGTACCTGCAGCACCCGGACGGCTCCGTGGAGCCCAAGAAGATCCACACTGTGGTGATCTCCACTCAGCACGCGGAGCCTCTGAAGGCCGTGCGCAGCAAGGAGTGCGCTGGCTACAAGGGCACAGAGATGACTGCGCCCAGCATGGAGCAGATGAACAAGGAGATTGAAGAGAAGGTGATCAAGCGCACGCTGGAGTCCATCACGCTGAAGAGCGGCAAGTCCGCCATCACCCTGTACGGCAGCCACACCCACCTGCACATCAACCCTTCGGGCAAGTTCATCATCGGCGGTCCTCAGGGTGACGCAGGCCTCACGGGCCGCAAGATCATCATTGACACCTACGGTGGCTGGGGTGCCCATGGCGGTGGTGCTTTCTCGGGCAAGGACCCAACCAAGGTGGACCGATCAGCGGCATACATCTGCCGGCAGATGGCCAAGTCCGTGGTGAACAGCGGCCTGAGCGCTAGGTGCCTTGTTCAGCTGTCCTATGCCATCGGCGTGGCAAAGCCTTTGTCTCTCTTTGTGGAGACCTACGGCAGCGAGAGGGGAGATCTTACGGTGGATGACATCACCAACATCCTCAAGAGCCCTGCCTTGCAGGGTTTCATATTCGAAGTTAGAAGATGATGTAAAAAAGCCTCCTACAAGCCCCATGTTCATCTTGAGCGGAATGCTCGTGCGAGGCCGTGAGAGGATTTAAGAGGGAAGCCCAGAATTTGTTGCATATATCTTGCCAAGATCAAGCCTGGAACTGGGATGAATTGAGCTGAACTGAGGATCGAGTTCGACTGCCGTCCCGGTGCAATCGCACAGTCGTTGGCCCTGCGCGAGCCGAAGTACCAGGACACAGCTGCCTACTGCCATTTCGGCCGCGAGGCAGTGACCAAGGCCGGCATCAAGTTCTTTGAGTGGGAGAACCCGAAGGACTGTGGGGCGATCAGTTGTTGAACCTGTTGTCAAGCACGGTAAATCTTGCTTGTATGACTGTGCACACCGTCTGCTTGATGCCTATATGTTAGGTTTAAAGGAGGACAGATTCTCAAGAGACAGCGAGCCACAACGGACCACTGGCTGCCCGATGCCAGGACCTTTCCAAGTACAAGGCCATGAAGAGCGATCAGGTGGAGGCTGCCTTGAAGAGCAGCAACTACCTGACGAAGTGGGTGGACTAAGCTTGGCTGTATCGAAGGCGTTCTTTTGCCCGGATCTGGCAAAGCTGGACCCGGCAGGATTTTCGTTATTTTCAGCAGGGAGGTGGCATGTATCTCAAGATGCCTTGGATCCGCCGTTGTTCGCACGGCGCGTGTTGGGCTGATTGAGCCAGGATGCGAGTGACTCCAGCCAAAAAGTATGATTGATGGTGGCTGGTTCAGCATGAGGGGTTGCGGGTTGCGACCATGTCCATTTGCATTTCGCTTCGAGCAACTGTTGTCCTTTGATCGCACTCAGTGTTCAGATTCTACTTCAGCCTTTACCGTACCCTTGAAGGAGGGGCAGCCAGACGCACTGTGAGCTGGCACCATTCACTTGCGTCACACCCTTCCAAAGGTACAGCACTGTTAAATGTGGTCGCATGGAATCCGCTACTTTTTGAGCGTTTGCATAAACGATGTATATAAACACATATATACATATCCATACCTATACTATATATATATGTAGACATAGTCAGTATATACATATATGTGCATATCTCTACGTTGAGCATGCCACTGGGACATACAGGTATGTATACATACCTATTTTTTGGCATATGCGCCCGCTTAATTGGCCAAGCCGGGCAATTGTTCGCGCTCTCTCGCGTGGCCTCCCAGGCGCGAGGACCCTCCGGCTGCTGTTGAACGCTGGAATTGAATTGCATGCCGAGGATGTTAAAGGGTCCGCAACACAGAGCCCTTGAGTTTCGGCCTTCAGAAGACCAGCTGTGCTTGTTGCAGGGAACGCTGGAATCGAATTGCAGGTGATGTTAAGGGGTCCTTTTAACTCACCCTAAATTTCAGCTTTCAGAAGAGCAGCTTGCAGCAATGCTGAGGATGTTGCAGAGGTTCCGCTCCTTTCTATTGCCAAACGCGCGCAACCCTAGCTGAAGATGTTGCAAGTACTGCGCAAACTCAGCAGCCACGTAATCCACCAAAGAGCCACAGCCGGATTCGAGCCGCGCTAAGATTTGAAGCGAACAACCCGCAAACAGCCCGCTGCAAAGACAGCGCGCTACACTAGCCTAGGCCCGACAAGCCGGCACATCAATGCAACTTGCAGGTTTTGGCCCGGGATGTGGCGCGTCCGCCAGCCACGCAAATCCTGGAGTGGGTCATGTTCAGATCAAGCCTGGTGTTGCGATGCTTCGCGTCGCTCTCTTGATCTTTTCGCCCGCGCCGGTGCATATCTGGCCTTCTTGTTTGCTTTCGTGCCTGGTTTGCCGATCTTTTGCCCATGTTGGAAGGTGCTGCGGAATGCAGACAGATCAACAGCGATGAATTCAAGTAGACTGAGAATCGCTGCGAGCCCACCCCGTTGAACGTGAAATTACGGTGGGGGGTTGACTGAAGCTCCATCCATGTTTTCAGTTCCCTTTGTGGGGGAGAGTGGATGGGTAGCAAAAGGGGGTAAGACATGGAAATTTGTGTGCTACTCCCACCAGGTGTGTTTTCTTCGGAAAAAACAACCTTCAAAGAAATGATCAACCCCCGTGATTGCATGCGTGCACACGAATTGGTTAACACTGGAGAGCCGTAGACTGCAAGCTGCTTGTTCGGAAGGATGCTCAAAGAATCTGCATGCTGCCGCTATTGGCTGGAGGAGGCAACTGTCAGAGTTTTGCACCCACACGCCGCAGCATCCCAAGCAGCCATGGCGGAGCCCGCAGCGAAGAAGGCGCGCACCGGGCGCACTTTCCTTTTCTCCTCGGAGTCCGTGAACGAGGGCCATCCGGACAAGATCTGCGACCAGGTCTCCGATGCGGTTCTGGATGCATGCCTGAAGGTGGACCCCAAGAGCAAGGTGGCCTGCGAGACTGCGACCAAGGACAACATGGTCATGGTGGCGGGCGAGATCACCACGCAGGCAAAGCTGGACTACGACAAGGTGGTGCGAGGAGTGGTGGAGCAGATTGGCTTCGACAGCTTTGTGGACGATCTGTCCAGCGTGGACAGCAAGGGCTTGAGCTTCAAGACCTGCGAAGTTTTGGTGCGCATCAACAAGCAGAGCCCGGACATTGCGGGCGGCGTGCACGTGGGCAAGGATGAGATGGACGTGGGCGCAGGCGACCAGGGCATCATGTTTGGCTATGCCAGCGATGAGACCTCGGACTGCATGCCCCTGACTCACTCCATGGCCACGCGGCTCGGCAAGACCCTGACCGATGTGCGCAAGAGCGGGGAGTGCTGGTGGCTGCGACCAGATGGCAAGACCCAGGTGACCATCGAGTACCTGCAGCACCCGGACGGCTCCGTGGAGCCCAAGAAGATCCACACTGTGGTGATCTCCACTCAGCACGCGGAGCCTCTGAAGGCCGTGCGCAGCAAGGAGTGCGCTGGCTACAAGGGCACAGAGATGACTGCACCCAGCATGGAGCAGATGAACAAGGAGATTGAAGAGAAGGTGATCAAGCGCACGCTGGAGTCCATCACGCTGAAGAGCGGCAAGTCCGCCATCACCCTGTACGGCAGCCACACCCACCTGCACATCAACCCTTCGGGCAAGTTCATCATCGGCGGTCCTCAGGGTGACGCAGGCCTCACGGGCCGCAAGATCATCATCGACACCTACGGTGGCTGGGGTGCCCACGGCGGCGGTGCCTTCTCGGGCAAGGACCCAACCAAGGTGGACCGATCAGCGGCATACATTTGCCGGCAGATGGCCAAGTCCGTGGTGAACAGCGGCCTGAGCGCTAGGTGCCTGGTTCAGCTGTCCTACGCCATCGGCGTGGCGAAGCCTTTGTCTCTCTTTGTGGAGACCTACGGCAGCGAGAAGGGAGATCTCACGGTGGACGACATCACCAACGTCCTCAAGAGCCCTGCTTTGCATAGTCGGATGTGTGTTACAACTTCTACATTGTACAGAATTGTGTTAGTCATGTTAGTCATCCGCAGATGTTTGATACTCAGCATTCTTAGATTCTTTTGGATCCGGCTTGGGCGTTTCGGGACCCAGGATCGAGTTCGATTGCCGCCCTGGCGCCATTGCACAGTCGCTGGCTTTGCGCGAGCCGAAGTACCAGGACACGGCTGCCTACTGCCACTTCGGCCGAGAGGCAGTGACAAAGGATGGCATCAAGTTCTTCGAGTGGGAGAACCCCAAGGACTGTAACACCCATATAAAGACCGCACGATGTCGCTCAGACTTCAGAGCGTTGTCGTTGTTGTTGGGGAAGGTGTTTGTCACCAGCACCTTTGCTCAGGCTCGTAGGCCTTTGCATGCTGCCAAATATTAGGTTTAAAGGCCACTGGCTGCCTGATGCCAGGACCTTTCCAAGTACAAGGCCATGAAGAGCGCTCAGGTGGAGGCTGCCTTGAAGGGCAGCAACTACCTGACGAAGTGGGTGGACTAAGCTTTGCAGTTTTGGACTTCCTTTTTCACGCCCAGACCTGGCAAAGCCTGGCTTGGCAGGAGGCTTTTCGTTGTTTTCTGCGCGGAGGCAGCATGTATCTCAAGATGCCTTGGATCCGCCGTTCATTGAACGGCGCGTGTTGGGCTGATTGAGCCAGGATGCGCTTGACTCCAGCAAGAAATGCTCCGCCGTGTGCACAGTTGTCGATTGCTGGCTGGCAAGCCATCATGGGGTTCCGTTGGCATTTCCACCAGGCTTCGGGCAAAGCAACCTGAAAAGGCAGTCATTAAACCCAGCGTGGATTACACTAGCCAGCATACGAATTGCTTGGCACTGGAGAGCCACGGGCAAGCTGATTGTTCGGCCATTAGTGTGGAGAATGCTCAGGGAAACTGCGTACTGCCGCTGTTGGCTGGGTGAGGCAGCTGTCAGAGTTTTGCACCCACACGCCACTCAGCATCCCAAGCAGCCATGGCGGAGCCAGCGCAGAAGAAGGCCCGCACCGGGCGCACTTTCCTTTTCTCCTCGGAGTCCGTGAACGAGGGCCATCCGGACAAGATCTGCGACCAGGTCTCCGATGCGGTTCTGGATGCATGCCTGAAGGTGGACCCCAAGAGCAAGGTGGCCTGCGAGACTGCGACCAAGGACAACATGGTCATGGTGGCGGGCGAGATCACCACGCAGGCAAAGCTGGACTACGACAAGGTGGTGCGAGGAGTGGTGGAGCAGATTGGCTTCGATAGCTTTGTGGACGATCTGTCCAGCGTGGACAGCAAGGGCTTGAGCTTCAAGACCTGCGAAGTTTTGGTGCGCATCAACAAGCAGAGCCCGGACATTGCAGGCGGCGTGCACGTGGGCAAGGATGAGATGGACGTGGGCGCAGGCGACCAGGGCATCATGTTTGGCTATGCCAGCGATGAGACCTCGGACTGCATGCCCCTGACTCACTCCATGGCCACGCGGCTCGGCAAGACCCTGACCGATGTGCGCAAGAGCGGGGAGTGCTGGTGGCTGCGACCAGATGGCAAGACCCAGGTGACCATCGAGTACCTGCAGCACCCGGACGGCTCCGTGGAGCCCAAGAAGATCCACACTGTGGTGATCTCCACTCAGCACGCGGAGCCTCTGAAGGCCGTGCGCAGCAAGGAGTGCGCTGGCTACAAGGGCACAGAGATGACTGCACCCAGCATGGAGCAGATGAACAAGGAGATTGAAGAGAAGGTGATCAAGCGCACGCTGGAGTCCATCACGCTGAAGAGCGGCAAGTCCGCCATCACCCTGTACGGCAGCCACACCCACCTGCACATCAACCCTTCGGGCAAGTTCATCATCGGCGGTCCTCAGGGTGACGCAGGCCTCACGGGCCGCAAGATCATCATCGACACCTACGGTGGCTGGGGTGCCCACGGCGGCGGTGCCTTCTCGGGCAAGGACCCAACCAAGGTGGACCGATCAGCGGCATACATCTGCCGGCAGATGGCCAAGTCCGTGGTGAACAGCGGCCTGAGCGCTAGGTGCCTGGTTCAGCTGTCCTACGCCATCGGCGTGGCGAAGCCTTTGTCTCTCTTTGTGGAGACCTACGGTAGCGAGAAGGGAGATCTCACGGTGGACGACATCACCAACGTCCTCAAGAGCCCTGCTTTGCATAGTCGGATGTGTGTTACAACTTCTACATTGTACAGAATTGTGTTAGTCATGTTAGTCATCCGCAGATGTTTGATACTCAGCATTTCTTAGATTCTTTTGGATCCGGCTTGGGCGTTTCGGGACCGAGGATCGAGTTCGATTGCCGCCCTGGCGCCATTGCACAGTCGCTGGCTTTGCGCGAGCCGAAGTACCAGGACACGGCTGCCTACTGCCACTTCGGCCGAGAGGCAGTGACAAAGGATGGCATCAAGTTCTTCGAGTGGGAGAACCCCAAGGACTGTAACACCCATATAAAGACCGCACGATGTCGCTCAGACTTTAGAGCGTTGTTCGTTGTTGTTGGGGAAGGTGTTTGTCACCAGCACCTTTGCTCAGGCTCGTAAGCCTTTGCATGCTGCCACATATTAGGTTTAAAGGCCACTGGCTGCCTGATGCCAGGACCTTTCCAAGTACAAGGCCATGAAGAGCGCTCAGGTGGAGGCTGCCTTGAAGGGCAGCAACTACCTGACGAAGTGGGTGGACTAAGCTTTGCAGTTTTGGACTTCCTTTTTCACGCCCAGACCTGGCAAAGCCTGGCTTGGCAGGAGGCTTTTCGTTGTTTTCTGCGCGGAGGCAGCATGTATCTCAAGATGCCTTGGATCCGCTGTTCATTGAACGGCGCGTGTTGGGCTGATTGAGCCAGGATGCGCTTGACTCCAGCAAGAAATGCTCCGCCGTGTGCACAGTTGTCGATTGCTGGCTGGTAAGCCATCATGGGGTTCCGTTGGCATTTCCACCAGGCTTCGGGCAAAGCAACCTGAAAAGGCAGTCATTAAACCCAGCGTGGATTACACTAGCCAGCATACGAATTGCTTGGCACTGGAGAGCCACGGGCAAGCTGATTGTTCGGCCATTAGTGTGGAGAATGCTCAGGGAAACTGCGTACTGCCGCTGTTGGCTGGGTGAGGCAGCTGTCAGAGTTTTGCACCCACACGCCGCAGCATCCCAAGCAGCCATGGCGGAGCCCGCAGCGAAGAAGGCGCGCACCGGGCGCACTTTCCTTTTCTCCTCGGAGTCCGTGAACGAGGGCCATCCGGACAAGATCTGCGACCAGGTCTCCGATGCGGTTCTGGATGCATGCCTGAAGGTGGACCCCAAGAGCAAGGTGGCCTGCGAGACTGCGACCAAGGACAACATGGTCATGGTGGCGGGCGAGATCACCACGCAGGCAAAGCTGGACTACGACAAGGTGGTGCGAGGAGTGGTGGAGCAGATTGGCTTCGACAGCTTTGTGGACGATCTGTCCAGCGTGGACAGCAAGGGCTTGAGCTTCAAGACCTGCGAAGTTTTGGTGCGCATCAACAAGCAGAGCCCGGACATTGCGGGCGGCGTGCACGTGGGCAAGGATGAGATGGACGTGGGCGCAGGCGACCAGGGCATCATGTTTGGCTATGCCAGCGATGAGACCTCGGACTGCATGCCCCTGACTCACTCCATGGCCACGCGGCTCGGCAAGACCCTGACCGATGTGCGCAAGAGCGGGGAGTGCTGGTGGCTGCGACCAGATGGCAAGACCCAGGTGACCATCGAGTACCTGCAGCACCCGGACGGCTCCGTGGAGCCCAAGAAGATCCACACTGTGGTGATCTCCACTCAGCACGCGGAGCCTCTGAAGGCCGTGCGCAGCAAGGAGTGCGCTGGCTACAAGGGCACAGAGATGACTGCACCCAGCATGGAGCAGATGAACAAGGAGATTGAAGAGAAGGTGATCAAGCGCACGCTGGAGTCCATCACGCTGAAGAGCGGCAAGTCCGCCATCACCCTGTACGGCAGCCACACCCACCTGCACATCAACCCTTCGGGCAAGTTCATCATCGGCGGTCCTCAGGGTGACGCAGGCCTCACGGGCCGCAAGATCATCATTGACACCTACGGTGGCTGGGGTGCCCACGGCGGCGGTGCCTTCTCGGGCAAGGACCCAACCAAGGTGGACCGATCAGCGGCATACATTTGCCGGCAGATGGCCAAGTCCGTGGTGAACAGCGGCCTGAGCGCTAGGTGCCTGGTTCAGCTGTCCTATGCCATCGGCGTGGCAAAGCCTTTGTCTCTCTTTGTGGAGACCTACGGCAGCGAGAAGGGAGATCTCACGGTGGACGACATCACCAACGTCCTCAAGAGCCCTGCTTTGCATAGTCGGATGCCTGTTACAACTTCTACATTGTACAGAATTGTGTTAGTCATGTTAGTCATCCGCAGATGTTTGATACTCAGCATTCTTAGATTCTTTCGGATCCGGCTTGGGCGTTTCGGGACCCAGGATCGAGTTCGATTGCCGCCCTGGCGCCATTGCACAGTCGCTGGCTTTGCGCGAGCCGAAGTACCAGGACACGGCTGCCTACTGCCACTTCGGCCGAGAGGCAGTGACAAAGGATGGCATCAAGTTCTTCGAGTGGGAGAACCCCAAGGACTGTAACACCCATATAAAGACCGCACGATGTCGCTCAGACTTTAGAGCGTTGTTCGTTGTTGTTGGGGAAGGTGTTTGTCACCAGCACCTTTGCTCAGGCTCGTAGGCCTTTGCATGCTGCCATATATTAGGTTTAAAGGCCACTGGCTGCCTGATGCCAGGACCTTTCCAAGTACAAGGCCATGAAGAGCGCTCAGGTGGAGGCTGCCTTGAAGGGCAGCAACTACCTGACGAAGTGGGTGGACTAAGCTTTGCAGTTTTGGACTTCCTTTTTCACGCCCAGACCTGGCAAAGCCTGGCTTGGCAGGAGGCTTTTCGTTGTTTTCTGCGCGGAGGCAGCATGTATCTCAAGATGCCTTGGATCCGCTGTTCATTGAACGGCGCGTGTTGGGCTGATTGAGCCAGGATGCGCTTAACTCCAGCAAGAAATGCTCCGCCTTGTGCAGAGTTGTCGATCAGTTGTCGAGTGCGAGTGTCTTCAGGCAAGACAGAAACTTGAGAAGCATGCGAAGCCTGTGTGGCGTGGTAGACTGGTGGGTCGCCTTGCAGCACTTGTTGGTGCTTGGCTCAGGATCTTGCTGGGTTTGAATTGTTGTTTCTTGAGACCAGTTGATCCAGTTGATCCCAAGGATTCCTGCTTTGTCTTTCTGGTTGTGGCTGGTGTGGTTCTTGGTTAGGATAAAGGGCGAACACCTTGAGAGCAGAGGCCCTGCACCAAAGCGAGCAGCGCTCAGTTGGAAGTTAGCTCATTGCGGCTGGTACACCCCGCTTGAGGCCCATGCAACATGGGAATGCCCACCATTCATTTTACCCCCTGCACCAAAGCAAGGCAGCAATGAGGCTGGTTGTTCCAGACAGCTCTCGAACTGGTACAGGCAGCCCTCCAGGGCTTTTCGAGAAACGGCCAAGGCAGAGTGGGACAACAACGAGGAGAAAAACTACGAGCTGTGCGTGAGCGGCTAGTTCTTGGTCAAAGCCGGGTTGGCGAGCCTCATGGCATTCCATGTGTTCCATTTCCTGACCATCCAAGGTCCCAAACCTCTTGACACCCCACCCAAATCGCTCCCCAAATCGCTCCCCATCCTGCACTCCCTGTGGCGTTTTCCTGGCCGCCGAACACCGCTGTGAAACGAAGGAGCAGCGGCCGAAGCGGTTCAAAAGGAGTCCCACGCTCTCGCGCGCCTATCACATCGTGCTGCGTTTTTGAGAGTTTCGCGGCTTTCGTTGCAGGCCAAGAGGTTCCGCAATTGTGCAATTGCAGCGAAGCAGGAGTTGTTGGCGACAAATTGTGGCGTGTGAATTTACGACATGTGGCTTCATCTAGGACCATGAGCCAGATGAACAAATTTTGAGCGCAGATCAACGACATCGATGCCGTACCATATTTGTTCACAGGTAACTTGAGCAAGTCATTGGAGAATCAATCAACGAGCGCAGGAAGCGCACTGCGGCAGGTTGGCTGAAGTGAGAAACCACGCCATGCTGGCCAAGGGTCAGACTGTGGGCGTCTGGAGTGCATCTGCTCATCAGTGGATCTCAGATGGTCTTGTGACAGAGGTTTCATGGTTGTTGGGAAACATTTTACATGTTTGCTTCTTGTGGTTTGGTTGAACTCCAACTACTTAGCTGCCAAGATTTTAAAAGTGTTGCTCCCCTTCCAACGTCAACCCTCTCGGGCTACGGAACTGAGCTACCTGGCGCCGTACACGTGACTTACAAGGGCCTGACCAAATGGGTCTTCCCAGAGGTGTGGGTGTCCTTGTTCGGGACCTTCGTTGCGTTTTCGAGGAAAAGCCCACGAAAGAGCCGAAGAAGATTTGGGGGTGGCCTCAAGAAAAAAAATGGTCGGTCTCCTCTTCGGGACTTTCCTTCCCTTTTGCCAGGCCAAGTGCGCTCTTGATTGCCAGGCGTCCCAGCTCCGTCCGGACGCCGAGTCCTAGGCCGCCCTCCTGGAAGGCGCTGAGGTTTCCGTGCGGAGCGCTTCGCAGAAGGCGTGGTACCCTGGCCGGGTGGCGTAGGCGGGGCTGGGGCCTGCGTGCGCACCGGCCATGAGAATAATTTTTGATCACAAAGTGCCCCCTTTTGGTGGGGGTGTATCAGATTTGTTTCATAGGGGGTGTCCCCCTTGAATGGGTGGGTTTGTCACTTTTGCAGGGAACACCGCCCCCTATTAGTAGGGTGGGTTCATTTACTCGGGTTCGACAGTACATGGGTTCATAAGACAAACAATTCGCCGAAACCCCGCAAAACATGGTACGGGCTTCCTGAGAAGGATTCCCGGAGAAAGAAGGGGTTGGTCAATAAAAAGACTCGAATTCACCATCGAATGGTTGCACTGTACACTAAGTTGTGAAGTGAAGTGAAAACCATTTTTTCCGAGCAGATTCATTCACCGATGGAGTCCACCAACCTTCACTCTGAGTGCATCAACTTCAATTGAGCGTCCAGCAAAGACCAAGATGTAAAGAGCTGGACATGACATACCAACATGTGCAGTAGAACGTGCCAGAAGTCTTTAAGAACGATAGTGCTACCAAGCCATTGACAACTCGAGTAAGCATGTCTTTAGGTACAGGATTCCCGGTATGTAAGGAAGTTAGCAGCTGCCAAAGTGTACTTCCTTTACTACAAGTCGCGACGTTCGAGCCAGAGCTGCCAAAGTGCACTTCTTTGACTACACTTGTACTGAATAATTGTGACATACGAGCCGGAGCTGCCAAAGTGTTCTTCCTTTATTTGCTACACTTGTACAGAAAGGTTGCGACTTTCCAGCCGGAGCATACTGCGCTTGTACCTAAAAGTCGCGACGTTCGAGTTGGAGCGCCCAAAGTGCACTTTGCGTACTCCCCTTGCACTGAAAAGTTGCGACTTTCGAGGCGGAGCTGCCAAAGTGTACTTCCTTCACTACGCTTGCAAAGTGTACGTTCTTTTACTGCACTTGTACTAAAACAATTAACGCAAGCCAGCCCCCCGATTCTCCATTCGCTTTGCTTTTGCAGAGCCATGGACACCAGCGCGAAGCCGTTCCTGGCCAGATGACCACTGACCAGCAGCAGAAGCGAGAGCAATTTCTAGGACACTGTGCTGCTTCACTGTGCCACCACCTGAGGCAAGGAAACCCCTCCAACATGGATATAGAATGGACGGAACTCGACCCTGCCCTATGCCAGCAGCTCAAGCCAGGGGCAACTTCCCCCAGATCCACCAAGCCTTTTCTGGGACTACGGAATATGATGCCAAAACTGGAAGCTGTGTGGACATCGTTCTCCTCAAGAAGCGCCCTTGTGATGCAACTGCCATTACTGACGTTTACATATCAGCAGGCCAAACTATGAAAGATCCATGCTTTGCACACCACATCCTCAAGCTCTGTGATCAATTGGCACAGCAATAGATTGCAGTTTTGCGGCGCAAGATGGAGATGACAGACAGCAGACTCAAGTCTTTGGAAGCGTCCAGAGCAGGCTTCAACAGGACAACCCTGGACAACAATGTCTCCTTAAACTGCCAGCATAGTCGCACGACGTCTAGCAACGCCTCCATTCTCAGACTTGAGCTCTCCTCCACAGAGCACTACTGCCAGCAACTCCCAACACCTTTAAGAGACCACAGTCGTCACACTTCCAAAACAAATGTCGCTCTTCCCAGGCACACACACACACATCTACCGTCCCCACCTACGCCTACCCAGGCCAGTCCTTTGCTCAAGACTCCGGCCATGCCCTGCGAGACTCCTTGCTCCTTGAACATCTTTCCCCGCTCGTACAAACAAAAGACTCAA